>JAAGKR010008630.1:0-30334 GCA_011419295.1 Clarias macrocephalus | reverse complement strand
CCCACAAAAGGATCACATATGCGTTCACGGGAGCCCAACACCCTTTGATGATGACAATAAATGACACCCTTATTTTGTCTGGAGCCTGACAAGAGTGCGCTCACCGAGTATGGAGATGGCATGCAGTCTGGCCTGGACGGCCTGCAGTCGCTTCTTGTGGTTAGAGAAACCGTGCGCCAGACGGATGTGTGTGAACAGCAGGGTCTGCTTGTCTTTGGGGATGTTGTACATGACCGTCAGCGACTCCATAATCTCAGATGGACTTTCCGAGATCTGAGCGGAGAAACGCAATTAAGGTCAAATGAGATCAATAAGGATGTTAAGGCTTTTGGGATGACGAGTGACGATAACAGGAGCTCACCTTATCAAGTTGTTCAATGTGGATGTAGTGTAGAGTGTTGCTGCTAGACTGTTAAAAGAGATTAATGAAAGTAATTAGCCAACAGTACATCAGCCTTAGCTGTGATTAATAGAGTAGGAGTAAGAACTAAAAGGTAATATATATTTAAAGTAATACCTTTTTCTCCACTTTGACCTCAGAGCTAGGCTCAGCATAGAACTCAAAGTGCAATGTGGTGGCACTGGGTGGGTATTTCTACAAAGACAAAGGAAATCATGACTAAGGTCAAATCAACATGTATAAACATTAGAAAGGGCTTAAAATAGGATTGAGCCAATCAGCAGTACCAAACAAATCTCCATTCTTATTGAATTCCTGTCTAATAAACTTCCAGCTGTGTTAATTTCTTAGTTTAACTCTCCATGCATATTTAAAGAGCAAAGACATTGAGTTTCTGTTTTGTTAAGCACTGAGAAGCAAAACTAAGACGCGTCAGAGAAAGAGGTTGTTGGGTTTCATACAGGATACAAAACAAGCCAAAAGGAAACACATTACAAGCTACAGATCACTTTATTTTTGTTGAACTTAAAGCTGCAGGGATCAAGTTTTCCCACAGACATTTAAGTCAGCCAAAACAATACTTCTCCTCTGCCCAAATAAAAAAAAATCATCATACTATTGTCCATCTTGACAAACCTCCTGCTTTGCATATATTTTTTTAACCAGAATATATCTGATCACACATTTACACCAAAAATCAGTCCATCGATTCTTCCATTCCTATCACAGCTTACCGTCATGGGCAGATCTCTACAGCACTCAGCCAGGCCAAAGCCGTTCTCCTTCCCGCCCCAGCTCTGTAAAGAGAAACCAAGGAAAATAACCTTCAGACCCAGGCCTGGAACGATTCCTCGAGTAAATCGAGTAATTAGATTACAAAAAATTATCGCGGCAAAATCTTCTGCCTCGAAGCTTCGTTCAATTAATTTTAAAAGCTTGCGTTTTGTTTTTGCGCAATTATTTGTTGACAGCATGCTTTTGACACAGCGCGCTTCCGGGTGCAAGCCGCCAGTAAACACCAACGAAGAAACGCTTACGTCACCCACAAAGCGGAAGGAGACGCAAACAGTTAGTTGGCCTGCAAAATTATCAGTGAGGCCAAGAGAAGAAGAAAGCAGAAATTGTCAGTAAAGGCTTATGTTATGCCTGAGATGTAGATTTGGAAACTTTTAGTTGCACAACTTGGTGTTTTTGTGTAATTATTTATTTTAAATGTGTGCCTTAGGTTTTTTTTTTATCCTTAAAGTCATTTGAAAAACTTTTTTTTTCCGTCCGAGAAAAGGCTTTAAAATAAGAATGTATGGTGCTGTAATGCACTTAATTAATCTCAGTTCACATCAATACCCCTATCTCACCTACGTGGTTTCGCGCGGTGATCGGAAGTACGGTTTTCATGATTCACCGCTGCGATTACGTTTCCATCTTTCTGCGGGAAAAATTAAATAAGTTTAAGCCGCCTTAAAAACATGTTTAAACGTGTTTAATTTTTGGCGGACCATGCAGAATTTTGCGGAACGTCGAAATCATGGTGCCCAACACTGCATCTCACTGCGAGTCAAACCGCATAGGGGGGGATAGGGGTATAAGCTACTCCTTGTGTTGTGAATAATAATGTTTATTTTTGATAAAATGCTGTATGCATTTAAAAAATAAAAGGAGTTTTTTCTAAAAAGAAAAACAATGAATCTTTGTTTCTCTTATATATTTTACATTGCTGTTTAATTAAGCAAAAGTGCATTTTATCCGATTACTCGATTAATCGATTACATTTTTGGTAGAATACTAAATTACTAAAATATTCGATAGCTACAGACCTACTTATTAGTATTATTCATTCATGCCTTTTTATTTATTTATTTTTTAATTAAATTCGTATGCTTCATTTATATTCATCTAGTAGTTTTCTTTCTGGTAACCTTTGGTCAAGATCTCACATTTACCCAGTGTTTACGGACTGCAGTCGACTCCTGCAAAGTCGCGGTTTAGAGTTTGCTGCTTAGTTGTTCGTGGATTTTTCCTTAGAACCTAAATAATAATTGTTGGAATTATTACGCTTATTATTAAGTATTGTTAAGGACAATATTACTGACTAATTTTAAAGAGAGAACACAAAGCAACAGTCACTTGCGTGGTAAATGAGTGGTCATGTGATGCGTTTCGATTAGCGCGAGAAAGATGCAAAGATGGATGTTGAGGTGAAACTGAGGCTTGCCTCTGGCGTTTACGTTTTGGTTGCACCAGCAACTAAAGCTAAGTTTGAGGTGTGGAAAAGTTTTGACCATGCGCATAATGAGAATAATGAGTCATCAATCATTTATGTTAAAACATGTATAAATTACTCATTCTTGGCAAAAGCTGTGTGCGTGTGCACATTTGAATAATGTTGGACTGTAAATGGGTTCAGGCTTTTAAAAAGCTGTCAATCAAAATAAAATCTAACTTTAAAGGACAGATTACAGCTCTAGGTCAAATATTACCGTATTCACCCTACTTATACCAAAGAAAATACACACTTGCATAAATTACAGCACATATATGAGCAACATCATTATTTTACATTCTAGCACTGCGGAAGATATAGCAGTACAGTATTATATATACACATACACACACACGTATGTATGTATGTATGTATGTATGTATGTATGTATGTATGTATGTATGTATGTACAGTATACGGGTTAACCTTTACATCCTTTTTTATCCCTTTTTAAGTGTAATGTATTAAGCTGAGTTTGAAAGGAAATTCAAGTGTTTTGGGAGCATATTTGGGGACATATTTACTGTCTAAACTAAAATAATAATAATAAACGCCATTTATAGACATTTTTTTTTTACCACATCCAAAATTCGTAGGTGCACTAGGAACGTAAACCCTGCAAATTTCGGGAGGCGACTGTATATGTAAGGAATACAGTGTGCAATCACATCTATAACCTGCTTTTGTGTTACTGACTCATTGCTGCTGGATTTCTGGAATTTCGTTTGGGATCAATGAAATATTTATCTATCTACCTTTTATTAAAAGTTTCAAACAGTGTTTGTTACACAGAGCCTGTGATGATCTTACCTCGGCCAGGTGCTGCAGTCGTGCGAGCAGAGGGCTCCTCTTGTCCGAGCCTAACCTTGTGATGTAGTTCGAGCGCTTGCTAAACACATACAAGAGGTTCAGCACGGACAGCACGACCTGCATGTCGCATGATGCTAGAAGTGTGGTCAAGTGCTGCAAACGAAACAAACAGGAACGTAAAAAGTTAACCGGTAATACTTGGGACCAGATGCCGTTCGTATATGATATGCATAAATCCTGGAGTACCTCTATGGAGCTGTAGAGGTGCCGGGAAAAGCTGTACTCTATGAGCAGCGCCGTGAAGTTGAGCACTGCCAGCAGCAAGGCTTTGAGCTGCCCGTTGTCTGGTCGGTCACATACCAGCATCCAGGACATGCTCTCCACCGTCTGTCCTGCATCGCAGAGGATCCCGTCAAAACGGTCCAAGAGATCTACCCAGTGGTAGAGCTCACACTACCGAGAAGGAGAAAGAGGTGTGAATGAAAGACACAAACAGGCCCAGCACGAGTCTCGCTCATATAGGAGCTAGGAGATAGATGAAGGGTTTACCTTTCCGATGTTCCATGTTTTGATGTGCTGCAACTCCAAGAGCAGCTGCTCGTCACTGCATCCCTTTAGCTTCTCTATGAGTGCTCTGCAGTCAGCAGGCTGAGGGGAGACCCAGACACGATGTTAAACACAGAAACAACAAAGCAAAAACGTGCCTACGTCATGGGAATGCACAATATACTGTACAGTAATCACAATCAGAATATTGACCCATGCAATATGGATAACAGAATGCAAATGAGACATTTTTATATAAGCATTCTTTTAGCCTTATGTAACAACTCTCAAGGGAGATAGAGAAGTTTATGGGTTTTTTTGCAGCATAACTAGAGAGAGACTTGCAGACAAAAAAATGTATAAAAAAAATTAATGTAAGCCAATGATAGACCGTTAACATATATTGCCAGTAATATCACATACACAATATGCTATTTCTGTCTTATTACATGCAACCCAATAATGTCCATCACACTCAGGATTAAAGAAAGTATACTGACCGCTTCAGTGGGGGTTTTCTTCAACTTGCTTCTGTCGACCTTCATGGTTACTATTTCCTACAGTCTGTTCCTGCATTTAACATACAATAATTTACACTGGTTAATCCTCAAGCGCAATATATTAATGAATTACTGTAAAGCAGAGTGCACACAATATAAACTGTATCATCAAAAACTTGCACTTATATGTATATGATCATATACATCATAAATAGAAAAATAAATTACTACTTACGGTAATTATTTTGGCAATTCCAACTTAACAGCATCTTTCAGATGTAATACCTATAAAAAAAAATGGACTTATGCTGATTTGTTTTTTTAAATGCATTTTCTTATAGGGAAAAAAAAAAAAAAAAAAAAACCACCAACAGCTGCATTCAACACACATTCAAACACAAATCTGCAAAAGCCTGATATCTGAGGACTAGAGAAAATCTGATTGTTTATGATATGAGAGTGATGTCACAGCTCACACGAGTCACTCTAGATAAGAGAGCCTGCCCACTGACTCAACACAGAAGAATGCTATTAAGAAACACGGTGCGCTTCTCAGAAAATATATCGAGCACTGCGGTCTAAAAGCTATGATCCATTCATTGCATCTTTTTTGGGTGTGTCTTGAAATTGCTTGTATTTATTTCAACATTAGCAAGGTACGGAGAAAAATAGTGTTTCTATTTCTGCTCAAATTGCTGATGGAGAAAAGAAAAGAAGAAAGAAAAAAACTGAATTAAAGGCGACCCATTAGAGGACATAGCACTACAGGCTTTTTGTTACAAGCGGAAATAAAGCAAGCGACGTAAAGAGACAAGAAGAGGGTAAGACAATTTGTTTGGATTTTCGAGTCATTGATGATGTCCCTAAACCACCCCAGCAATGCCGTGAACTTGAGTAAATAATAATTACTTGAACAGGAGTTAAAAATTGATGCTGAGAGATCTGACAAGTGGTAGAATCACTATAGCCAAAAGTACAGCATGCGGCAGCCTGGACAACTAAATATCACAAACATGTGGTTCTGTTCAGTTAGAATCACACCACTGTATGCAATGCCTGTGTGCATTACAAATTTCCTTCACTGCTACTAAAAGTTTCTAATCTGCTCCAGCATGGCAATGCCATTGTGTGCAACAGCAAGTCGAGTGTTCATGGAGCTCACGAGGTTGGAGAATAATAACGAGTGTCCTGTACAGTGCCTTGACCTCAACCCCACTGAGATGAACTGCATTTCATTGGCTCTGTACATGTACTTTTGCACGATGATAAAGTTGACTCTAATCAAATCTAATCTAATCTAACATTAACACCAGGACTCCTCAGTGACTGGTCTCACTATGAACACCAACCCCGACAGACACGCTCTAAAAACTAGTGGAACGCCTTCCCAGAAGAGTGGATGTTATTAGAACAGCAATCTACTTTTATTCAACAATAAAACTTACGGAGATGTCTCTCAGACACATATCTATCGTGATGTTTGCTGAAACTGCCAGCATTCAAACTAAAGGGAAAAACAATCAAAATAAAAAGTTAACCGTTTACTGTGTTTAAAATTAAAACGCCAAAACTATGCTTCTCACATAACAATAATAGAAAAGTTCAACGTGTTATAAAAAAAGATCCTGAACTCTATATTGCAGTCCTAGGACATAGCTTATCCTGATATTAAATCATCTATCCCACACACACCATTCATTCGTCGTCGAGTGAATGCAAGTAATAAATTATTTTTTTTTAAACTTTAGGTTAAGATATCACTCAGACCAGTTTAACTTTCATTTCGCACTTCAGAGCCACATGAAAAGAGACTGTCAAAAGACAGTGCAAAATGGTCTGCAGTCAGTAAGCTTGACCTGTAAAAAATCTATTTCAGGCACACTTCCACTGTATAGGTTAATAAACAATCTAAATATCAGCCTCTTTATTTAATCGTGCACAAATATAGATAGCTTTTTATTTGTGAACTCTGCCCTAACAGCATTAGGTCCAATTTAACCTTATTTATGTTACTTGTTTTCCTGACGCCTGAATTAAAACCGAACCGATCAGAGGAACAAGCAAGTAAGTTACTGTAACAGCCTAAACATAAATATATGAACTTTAACAATTGCTTATGACTTCCACCAGTTTCTGTAATGAACACAACACCTACAGCTCAAATGTGTAAATCTCTCTGAATTATTTAAACCTTAGTCTGTCCGTTAAAACATACAAAAATAAAAAACCAAAAGCAAAATGAGATAGTAAGGTGACAGCTGGTGCTGAAACTAAAATGGGAGACAGTGACATTTCAGAGAATTCAGTATACAATTTTTTTTTATCTAATCAATCAAGCATATTAACTGGTCGTTCATTACAAAGAATGCATGCAAAACCCAAACCTTACTTATAAACTTTATCACCGACCAGAAGGAGAAGGAAAAAAAAACATGCAAGGAAACATTATTCATAAAATAGAAGCTGGAAATGTAAACCTAACGAATGACTAAATGTATTGAATAATAGTTAAGGTTTTAGTTAACAGCGTCAACATACATAAAACTATCAGAAATAACTGGAGTGGACTGAAAGCTACTCATTTTGTGAGTCTAGAAAGCAACACAATGGCTATTATGCTAGCTGTTCAGTCCACTGCAGCTAACCTAACTGCAATGCAACAGCAAAAATCCACTGACGTGCGCTGTTAGCTTAGCTAGCTTCGAGTTACCACTACATCATTTCAACAAACACTATTAAGTCTACGAACAATCTTACTTCTTAGGTGGTGCCATATATAAGAAATAAAAATGTCCAAAACAGTACACACACGAAAAAACATACAATGTACTCAAAAATAAAATTTAACCGCGCGCGCAGACTAGCAAGCTAACGTTACAGAATACGATGTCATTTAGCATTAGCCTACTTGATTTAGCTTAAGCACCTAGCTAACGCGGTTTAAACATAACGATAAACAGGGAAAAACGCTCATATGAAAGCGCACTAATAAACAATAATGAGAGATTCGAAATGTGTCTAGCACAATAAATATCTAGCTCTAAATCTGCCTGTTTAACAGTTTAAACAGTTAGCTTAGCATGCTAGCTAGCCAAAAGTGCAACCGAAAATTGATCTCTAGGATGTCAACACAACCGCAGAAAATCCCCCGGCTTTCTCCCGCGTAAAGATATCTACATACATATATATATAATATACGCGTTTTCTTTCATTAAGGATAACTAAATACATCCAATTGCAGTCGGGGTTTATAGAAGTAGAACACCACCTCTTGGTAAAACGCCGATACCTTGGCCGCAACATACGCCGTTACCGTGTCATCTACACGCGGTTCGCTGTGTAACTCAAGCGCCGGGCTTGGACTGAGGCCTACCCAAGTGTGCGATGGTGTGAAGAGAAATCGTTTGTCCTAACACGCACGCACGCACATGCACGCGCACACAGACGCGTATATAAATCCCTCAGAAGCGTGTGCCACCTCGGTGTACGATATGTTTCAGTTGTACATACTCGGCGAATACGATCTGCGTGTGTTGAGGAGAATCCCGCGGTTTATGCGCTGGAAAATTCTCCAGAAAGATGCTCGTCGACAAACACACTGATACACGCACGTCTTCCGACATGCGCGCTCTCGCCGCTCTGCTGGTTGATTCAAGTGAGAAACGCAAAATATCTCGCTGAATCATTCCGCACACAGGCCTGAGCCACAAAACACACACACACACTTTACGGTCCTCCTGAGGACAGAACACTGACAATATCTAATTAATTAAGACTATGCTGGACATAAACCAAAAACTTTACCTCAGCAAACCTTTTAAATGCTTTAAATCATTTTTCTCAGGCAATAATAAAGTGGATGCATGTTTCCTACCATGAAATAAAAAAAACGTGCCATATTCCGTCAATGAACTCTTAGTCGATTTGGATATCCTTACACCTAGCTGCTAAACGTAATAGGTTTTCCCCTGTTTGACATCGTTGTCATGGCAACGTTGATTGCCGTTAAACGTTTGGTGTTTTACGTCACAGAGTTACTTAAATTTTCGGCTCGCAGGCGCCCCCAACGGTCAAAATTGAGAGAATTAACTAATGGCTAACAGGCTTTGGCTAAAAGTTTCCTCTAATAATAATAGAGTCCCCAGTTGTTACAGATTGATGAATGAGGCCAGAAGGTGGCACTAATGCAACACAGTGTAGTCCATCGGCTGGTAGACACCAAGAAGAAGATACATCATCGTCATGGCAACATTGACTGCTGGGCGCGTTTGTGAGTTCAACATTAGTTACATTTTCAGTTAACAGGCGCCTGGACAAAATTACCGCGTTAGCTAGCGGCTAACATGCTTTAGCTAACAGCTTCCCCTTTTAACATCGCTGTTATGGATTGAGGCCAGAAGGAGACGCTAATGCAACATAGTGTAAGCCAACTGCTGGTAAACGGCAGGAAGACGAGACATCGTTATCAAAGCAACACTGACTGATGATAAGCGTTTTGGTGTTCAATGTTAGTTATTTGTCAGCTAACAGGTGCCTGTTAAAATGAGCAAGTTAGCTTTTGGCGGGCTAACTATTGGCTTAACTTTATATTAAGTCATCAGAAAGCTATTAGCCATTAGGAATACTTCTAACAAGCGTCTTCTCTCTGTGTACATCACTTGGTGAGGATATTATGATCCACAAGTGCAAAGAAAAGCTCAGTGTCTCCATCTTCTTCTTCTTCTGTTCTCCAACTCTAGGTCAAATTCTCCCTCATCTTCCTGGCCACTTAAAACCTATTTTCCAACCCAGCCTTTCTTAAAAAGTGTTTAATGCTTCCTTCCCTGATCTTGTACTATGTTTCGAACGATTCGTCTGCTTTTATCTGGCACTTCCACACACACTATCTTCTGGAGGCCTGTAAGTTGCATCACCGCCACACAAAGATCTGACTCTCCATCAACTTCCTGGTCCTTAAAAGCAGACTTTCCAGTCCAGTCTTCCTCAAAAAGGAAACTGTTTCCTTCTCTGATCAGTGACTCCCGATTCGTCTAGCAGCCACACCTTTTTTATACTACGGTTTAAGCAGCTAATTAAAGTCAGACTGTACCATTGCTCAGACTAGGTCTACACTGATGTGTGTCTTGACTGTGCTTGGGACAGTTCAATTTAGTTTTGAACTTTTTTTTTTTTAATGGAGATGAAAACTTTTCACAATGCCACAACCGACCAGCTTAACTCTTTTGGGTCCTCCTGGATCTGCTGGGAAAATTTAACGTTTTCATGCTTAAAGGACGGGGTGAACGCGAACAAGGCACTTTAATAAACCTAGTAGCAGGGCTACTGCAAGGGATTTTACTTAAAAATATATATTTACATATACTTATAATATATTATATAATATATACTTTATATATACTATATAAAAGTACATATAGTTATTACGGCATCTTGTGTTAACAAAAAAATGTATACAAAAATACAAATGCACTTTGCTTACTTAGTTTGTGATTTTTCTAGTTTAGTTAATTCCTAAAACATCTAATGTTTTTCATGTTGAAAGCAAGTCAGCAGGCAAACAGTGCCATTTTTTGCACTAACTTGGGCCATATTTAGAATCTTTCTGCCACTCAAATGTAAGTTGCTTTAAATTTAAAGTTACTTTAGTTTAAGCATCAAATTGCAGTCAAATGGTCACATTTTTTCCGCAAGCAGCTTTGTTGCATTTTGTCTCAGAGTGCCTTTAAACGTAAATCAGTGCTGTAACCTCTGTGCACATAGCACATGCCAATCTCATTCACTGACCTACTCAGCCATAGCTGATAAAGTAGGAAGCAACGCAAGAGCACTGATCTAGACATTTTTTTCTGAAATATCAATAGCACTAGGCATAGTTCCTTGTTTTCTTCTGCTTGTGTTTAATGGCGGCTCATAAAACCAAGTATGTGCATACTGTATCGGAGAGACTGCATAATGTTAAAATGGCCTTATAAGCGAGTTAAAAAAAAATTACTCATCATCAACCATTCCGGAACTTCGTCTCTAAATATAAAAAGTGTAAACACGTATCTTTGCTTATGGGAACTAACCAAACATCACCAGAAAGTTAAATTTATCAATTATAAAATAAGATATACCTTTATCCGTCCCACAGTGGGGAAATAAAAAAAAATCCTATCAGAGTATAAAAATGTACTAAACAAAGACACACAGGAAAAACACACCTTCACTACTACAATACTGCACATTAGTGTCTAAACGACACTGTCCATCTCACAGTGTTGGCCATAAATTTATAAAATTAATTGAGGATTTTGTTTGATTTTAGATGCCAATGTTCCTCAAAAAGAGTACTACACATCTGTGCTAGGACATTTTACCAGAAAACCTGCTTCTCATAAAGGCTCTCCCAAATATCCCCAAACATAATGTGAATTATACAACAGTTAGTTCCGATCGAGCAATCTGATTGGATAAGAGGGATTCCACGAGTGGTGACAATAGACAGTAACAGCACTGGGATGTTCTAATGTTCATTAATTACACTAACTGTTGGTCACAGCATGGCTGAAGGTAGGTCTTTACGGTTCAAAGTAACGAGGAGAGAGCAGGATATCAGCACTCCCTCTTGTGTGATATTGCTTAATTGGAAAAATGTAACTTTATTTACAAAACATCCTCTGCCATTTCTCCCTTACAAAACTTGCTCCCACTCAAAATGAACTTGTGTTATGATGAACATGTGGTGTTATGCATGCAATTGCTTAATAATGTTTATTTCCTCTTATGTGAAGATGTTTTGGACACCCCGGAGCATCGTCTGAAACTGTAGTTTATATTAGATTTTTTTTTTGACACACACACATAAGACATAGGGGCGTAATGTTATTTGCACCAAGTTGTTCAAAAAAAGAACGATACATGCCTCTTTGTGCATGTGTTCAGGAATTGATGGCCAGTTTGCCACTGTTTATAAGTTTGCACAAGTTTAGGCTACATGTTTCCAAGTCAAAGTCATAATAAATGAAAAGAGATTTCATGTGACTTCAAGACTGAGGTGCATACTGAACCGTGATTTTTGCACACAGTCACACCCCTAAATTGACAGCTATTAACAACTCACATTAGTGTTTCTCACAGAAATTTATTGGTAATAAATGCAATGTAACAAGTGAAAAAATTTACACTTAAAAAGTTTGCCACAAAGTTCAAAGCAAACAAGCGACTTATTACAACAGCAAAGGGAGAATAAATCTGAATAACCACATTAAAATCAATAAGCATGTATAGGTGTATTGATCAGGTGTGTACAAACTTTTGGCCATGCTGCTCTACTTGGATATGCAATGCAAAAATGCAAAATATACAACTATGATATGATCCAGCTCTAAATATTCAGTGCTGTAAAAAAGTATTTGCCTCTTCCTGATTTTTTTTTTGCATATTTTTCACACTTAATGATTCAGATCATCAAACAAATTTTAACATTACACATATATAACCCAAGGGAATACAAAATGCTGTTTTAAAATTATTATTTTATTTATTAGGGGAGGAAAAGCTGTCCAAACCTGCCTGGTAAATCGTGAATGAACTGTGATTTTTGGAAAGCTGAGTTAAATTTCACTTACCACACCCAGGCCTGCTTACTGCCAGACCTGTTGAATCAATAAAATCACTTAAACAGAACCTCTCTGACAAAGTCAAGCACAGTAAAAGATCACAACAAGCAACACATCATACCACGATCTAAAGGAATTCAAGGACAGATGAGAAACAAAGTAAGAAAACTATCATTCTGGAGAGGGTTTTACCGAGGTCTACCAAAATGACTCCAAGAGCACAACAACGAGTCACCCAGGAGCCCATAAAAACCCAGAACAACATCTAAGGAACTGCAGTTCTCACTTGCCTCAGGTGAGGTCAGTGTTCATGATTGAACAATAAGAAAAAGACTGGGCAAAAAGGGCATCCATAAGTGAGTTCCAAGGCGAAAGTCACTGCTGACCAAAAAAAAAATACAAAGACTCGTCTCACATTTGCCAAAACACATCTTTTTTAATCCCGAAGACTTTTGGGCAAATATCCCATGGACTGATGGGGCAAAAGTTAAACTTTTTGGAAGGTGTGTGTCCCATTACATCTGGTGTAAGACAAACACAGCATTTCATAAACAGAACATCATATCTACAGTCAAACATGGTGGTGTTAGTGTGAAGCTCTGGGCCTGCATCACAACTTCAGAAACTGGACAAATTGCCATAATTAATAGAACCATATATTCTGCACCCTGCAAGAACATCCTGAAGAGGAATGTCCATGATCTCAAGGTCAAGCGCACTTGGGTTATGCTGCAGGACAATGATCCGAAACATACCAGCAAGCACACCTCTGAACATCAAAAAAAAAATGAATTAAGGTTTGGGAGTGGCCTAGTCAAAGTCCAGTCTTAAATCTGATTGAGGCAGACCATTCATGCTTGAAAACCCTCCAATGTGGCTGAATTAAAACAATTCTGGGCCAAAATTCCTTCACAGCGATGTGAAAGATTCATTGCCAGTTATCGCAAACGCTTGATTGCTGTTGTTGCCACACAACCAGCTATTAGATTTAGGCAAAATTACTTTTTCACATTGGGAAACCAGGCAGGTTTGGACAGCTTTCTTCCTCCTTCACAAATGAAATCATCATTAAAAAATATATAATAATAACTTTTTTAATTTACTCTGGTTTTCTTTGTGTAAAAATAAAAGTTTCCTTACAATTGTAATCATTTAAATGTGAAATATATGCAAAAACAATCCTTTTGTGTTGTGAAAAATCTTTGATATGATTGTATAGGTTAGTTTAAGGATGGATGGAGAATTGTACATGTTATTATAATGTGAGTGAAAAGCAATATAGATTGCAGTAGTGTTATGCAAAAACAGTCTACATGTAGAAGCAGTAATATACTGTAAGAGTGATGCAAGGGAGTCTGTTCTCTTTTGAGTCGGGGCTCGTGCTCAAAGCACGAGGACATGCTTCAGAGCTGTCTGAAACTAACTCAAACTCATTCCTCTCCGTTATCTCCGGAAGAAATCCCTATAACTGTGACATGCTACTATTCCCTCCTGACCACCCGCAGTGCAGTCACCGGTTACGTAAAATAAAACAAACCCAACCCGGATCGCTGCGATCACACTCAGACACTGTGCAGAGCGAGTGCGTGCGTTTCCCTCGCGACACCACAGCGCTCTCGCGCGCTCTGCCCCCCCACCTCTCCTCACCCCTCTCACCCCCCCCCCCCCTCACCCCTCACGCGCAGACCGCATATTAAAAATGGCGGTTTATACAGTACAATGTCCAGACCTTTTGCGTTGCCAAAACAACACCCGCGTTTTCTGTGTGGAAATGATAACACCGACGCCACTTCCCTCCCTGTCTTTAGCGCTCGTTCAGAGTAAAAGACGAAGGTATCAGACTCACACGCACACACACATTTGTTCAACTTACCACCTCGTCGCGTCTCAGCATAACTTCACCATTTTACAGCAGCAAAGCACAGGGTGTAAATCTCGCGATATCTCGCGAAATCCCGAAGGCGGAGTTTGCTGGTGACGGCGTCCTCGCGCTGTGTGGCGCCATAACCAATAGTCTGGTGGAGTCACGGGGGCAAAACTTACAACGGTTTAAACTAAATCCTTTTCCATTAAAATTAAAATGTCTTTATGTTTGATGTGTTGTTGACAAGGATTAAGTATAAACATTTTTTGTTTGTTTCTTTGTTTGTTTTTTTAACATAGCTGAAGAAAAATCATGGGCTTAGTGGTTATCATTGTCGCCTTGCACCTCCAGGTACCAGGTTCGATTCCCGGCTACAATTTCTATGTGCATGGCGTTGACATGTTCACCCAGTGTTTGGAGGGTTTCCTTCGGGTACACTGGTTTCCTCCCACAGTCCTAAGACATACAGATTAGATTAATTGACGGTCCCAAATTGCCCGTAGTGTGTGAGTAAGCATGTGTATGTGTGTGTCCAGCGATGGATTGGCACCCTGTCCAGGGTGTACCCCACCTTGTGCCCTAAGTCTCCTGAGATCGGTTCCAAGCGACCCTGTATACAGGATAAAGCAGGCGTAGACAATGAGGGAGTGAGTGAAAAAACAATACATATCCACAATAGCAACAACAGACACAAATGAACATCAAATTTGCACACATCAGCCGAACAGAACAGAAATAGCGAATTACATACATTCTAAAGGAAAGAATAAAATAAAATAAAACCAATATATACAATATTATACCTTTCATATTTTCCAAAGCTGGAAAGTAATTTAGAATGAAGACTTTTTTTTTTAACTGAAGGTTTACTTTTCATACATTTGGATTTACGAATGACAAATTGTGGCACGGTGGCATAGTGGTTAGCACTGTTGCCTTGCACCTCCATGTTCCGGGTTCAATTCCTGCCTTGAGTCTGTGTGCATGAAGTTTGCATGTTCTCCACGTGCTTGTTCGCTTTCCTTCCACAGTCCAAAGACATGCAGATTAGATTAATTGATGGTCCCAAATTGCCCATAGTGTGTAAATGAGTGTGTGTGCCCTGTGAGGAATTGGCACACTGTCCACACCCCATGTGAAACTATATACAGGGTAAAGTGGTATAGACAATGAGTTAGTAAGTAAGTGAATAATGAAGAAGTGGAGAATTAACATTATATTAATAGAAAAATAGCAGTAATCCAAACATAATGTACCTTCTAGTAAAAGTGGGGAATGATTGTACAGTATCTTTGTCTCCAACCAATAAGACAAATTTTCTTATTTTAAATGAAGGAAAAGGACTTCACTGTGTAAAAGTTCTGTGCATGTTCTCCTATTTGCCCAGACTGGTTTCTTTAGAGTTCCCTGGCTTCCCTACATCACCCAAAACATGCATGGACTGGCTACTCTAAAACACTCCTAGTTCTGAATTAACATGTGAAAAAGTGTGTGCATTGTGCCATACTGTGAATGTGTTCTTGTTTCCACCACAGTAGAATAAAGCAATTACAAGATGATGGATGATTAAATTATGTTTTACATGTTTTAATGTTTAAGTGGTCGTGCTACATCAATATACTGTATATAAAACTGAAATTCTGTCGAAGGTTGGATTCCCACCTTGAGTCTATGTCCATGGAGTTCTCCCCGTGTTCTCCCCATGCTTGGTGGGTTTCCTCCTACAGTGCATGCAAATTAGGTTTATTTGTGTACCAAAATTGTCTATAGTCTGTATGTGTGTGCACTGTGATGGATTGCCACCCTGTCTAGGCTCGAGGCCCCTGTGACCCTGTAAACAGGATAATCTGTATTGAAGGTGAATGAATGAATGAATGAATGAATAGATGGTATGAGGGTTAAAAAGTAAGTGCATTTTAATGTACAAATGTGAATAACCAATGTATGCTATGCATTTTCAACAATGGAATAATGACATTTACCTACATTATCATAATATAGAACCATATAAAACATGGTTTCCCATGTTCCAATTTCCTAATGCAAATACACCTTTAGTGTCATTCCTGTTTAGTTCAGTGAACGTGTACTGCCATCAGATTAATCCTGGAGTGGTGCAGGACGCAGCACTGTCATTATATCCTTTACATAATAACTCTCCAAATACATAAATATTGAACATGAGTATCAGAATGGGAAAGAAAAGTGATTTAAATGACATTGAACATGTCATGGTTGTTGGTGCCAGACAAGCTGGTCTGAGTATTTCTGAAAATGCTGATCTACTAAATGCACAACGATAAAGTTTATAGACCATGGTCTGAAAAGTCAAAGTCGAAAAGTCATAGTCAAATTTATTTTTAAAGCACATTTATCACAATGTAGTTGACCAAAGTGCTGTACAATTCTAAAATAGCGGCAGATGCAGAAACAGAAAATAAAAATAGACAATAAGAAAATAAAATGAAATAAAATCCAAATAAAACAATATACAACAATAAAAAGTCCACCCTTAATGAATAAAATATTCAAATAAAACAGTAAAACTATAAATAACTAATGAATGAAAGTAAATAAAAATAACTCAAAACAGGGAGAAGAATATCTCATCAGTCTGTATTAAAAGATAAAGGGCACAATAGGACTTAAGGTGAGATTTAAAAATAGGAAGAGTCTGGGCCTGCCTGATGTATTAGGGTAATTCATTTGAAAGTTTAGCGGCTGCTACTGAAAAAGCACGACTGTTCAACCTGAATTTGGGAACTGTAAGTAAAAACTGCTCACCAGACCTGAGCTGGACTATATGGCTTTATAAGGTCAGAAATATATTGAGGTTAAAAAGAGAGAATAGACTTTGTGTGAAAATGCCTTGTTGTTGAAAGAGGTCAGAGCAAGATGGCAAGACTGGTTAGAGTTGATAGAAAGGCAACTGTAAGTCAAATGACATGTTGTTAGGCGCCACTACTCTCAGCTTAGAACAGGAAACTGAAGCTACAACTTGCATGGGTTGCCTCATCTATTAAAACTTTATTTTTTGCTGTGACATTCGGATGGTAGGGTCAGAAATTGGTGTCAAAAACACAAATTTGTGGATCCAACCTGCCTTGTAACAACAGTTCAGGCTGTGCTGGGAGTGTAATAGTGTGGGAGATATTTTCCTGGCACACTTTGGGCCACTTGCTGACTGCCCTGTCCCTTTATAACTTTTATTATCCCTTTCTAACATGCTACATATGTCTCAAAAGCATAAAGCGTGTTGAATCATGAAGTGCCTGGGTGTATATATTTAGGGCCCAAGCACTATGACATCAGTCACAGTTTGCGAAGGGTCTTAATGTATTTCTGAGGATTAATTTTTCCAGCATTTGTGGCTTTTTGGGGTTCTTATCGTGCTCAAAAACCCATGAATATTGACAGACAGGTTGGAATCTGCTGCCATTAGGATGCCTGAGAGTCTGGGCCCTGGGCGTGGTATGAGGCCCTCACACGAGATTTTGCTGCATAGTTCATACACACTTGAACGGATGCACGCGAAACCCGGTACACATTTAGAGCTTGCATGTCATGCGCACAACTCAACAGGAAGTGAGTTATTTTGGGTTGTAAAAATGCACCCAAAGGATTTTGATACACTCTTCCTAGGGGATTTAAATGATCGCCACCAAACAGGACTTATATGATCTCAAGACATTGAGAATGCAAGATTGATAAAAAAAAAAAAAGGTTAATAACTTATTGAGTGACATCATACTGTGATGCTTTTTTCCAGCATCCGGGGCTTTTTGGAGGTCTAAACATAAAATTCACCCTTTTCTAAAATTACATCATTATGGTATTGGGATGTCCCCTTTAAATGCATGTGCCCACTGAGCCGACTGTCTTTCTGATGTGCCCGGGTGGCGATGGCGCAGGGTGCTTGGACCCGCTCATCATTGCTTGCATCTATATTTTAATGTTACCCTACATACAAGTACACATCCAAGGTTGAATTATTCACAGTATATTTCAGGAACACATGCTTTATATGTTATTTCATAAATCATTTCTCAGAATAACTAACCCACACACTATAGATCAGAAAAGACAGGGGAAAATTGTAAGTGTTGTTAACTTTATCTGTTGCATTTCGTCTTATGACAAAAGTAAATAATTTATCCCTAAAATTAGTACTCGATACAAATCATCTGACTTCTTCTCTCCAGTGACCGTATGCTATAGGTCAAACAAAACGGGTCAGTGTAACATCCACACGTTTCGTTTAGCAACTAATCGATATCATCAATGCAAAGTGTCAGTCCATCATTATCCATGACCTTCTCATGCTACACAATGCAGTTAAACCTTCAGTCATGGCACTTGTGTTTGATAGATAGCCTATTATGACTGCAGTGTGAAACTTGAGACTGAGCTCGTCTGGCAATACCTCATTACATTTTTCAATATGCTGGAGTAATCAAAGGCTCATAAAAAATTATGCACTTTTTTCACCACTCTAGAATTTGAAAGAAAAACATGCTAAGGTAAGTTTTGTTAACTACATGAAATGGCTATAAATAACAAAATTAGACCGTTTTCACATTCATTTTGTGTTTGATTAGATTTAACTCTTTCAGTTTCTATGAGTCCAATTGGACGTCAAATTCAAATGAAAATTTTATCTGTCATGTACACAGCCATACACAGTATGATATGCAGTGAAATGCTTATATGACTGCGTTTTTCTGCGAGGAATACATTGCACTAGAGAGTAGAATTAATTTAAAAAAAGAGAATATGCAAATAGAGAAATAAAAATATGAAACATATGCAAATATAAAGCACTTTAAGCTACAATTTTTATGAGGTGTATTGTATTGTAAAATTGTATGATGTGTTAAGTGTATAAATTATACAGGAGCTATATGAACACTAGGGTCACTGGGGATTTTACTGTGCAGGAACTGTTCCATAAATGATGATTAGCCACACTGTAAAAAAAAAAGAAAAAAAAAAGGATTCAGTCATTTACGGCATTTGGCAGACACCCTTATCCAAATTTTTATCTTCTACATCTGAGCAGCTGAGAGTTAGGGCCTTGGCAAAGGCAAACGGATTGGTAGTGGGATTTTAACCTGCGACCTTCTGGTCAGTAGTCCTACCTTGAGCTACCTGTGTGCCTCCTGATTTGACAAAAAAAAAAAAATTCTGGCACCCTGGATGTAAAGCTGTAAAACATATTTACAGTAAAGCAGTATAATATCTTGAAAGGTATTAAAAGCACATAATCCAGTCCATTTATTCAACAGGCTGACACAGTATACAACTGAATTAAGGTGATATTTGAGGGTGCAAGCTTTGAATTGTAGGTCAAAGTGTTAACCACTGAGCCACCACAACCAATTTAAACAAAGTCCCACAGATACAACTGCAATGCAATGCAATTAGGGAAGTTATTTCAGAGGTAGAAGTGATTAAATTAATGGATGTTAATTGCACTGGTTGTGGTGGCTCTGTGGCTATGACTTTGCTTTGCAGGTCATAAGGTTGTGTATTTAAATCCCAGCACTACTACACCACCCTAGAGCAAGACCCTTCTGCTCAGATGTATCATGAAAAAAAAAAAGACTAAATAATGTGTTCTTTCATACAGGATATACATGTAGAGTAATACATTTGTTTGCTCTAAATAAAGCTTTATCTGCAAATCAGATTGCCAGATTTATACATTATTCATACTCTTAATTGAATATATTTTATTTGTACTATATATGCCAAGTGGTGGAGTATATAACTGAAGTATGCCAATCTGACCAGCAGAGAGCGCTGCAGGCAAATGCACCAAACAGCTAGTCCTGAGATCTCTACAGACTAGATGTACATTTAACAGGCCTTCTTATACACTATGGATACTTGGCATGTAAGCACACATATTTTCTCATAAATAAGAGTATTCATAGATTTCAAATCTATAGTAGAAAGAATAAATCTGTTCAGAAATCTGTAAAGCCTACAAAATAAATGATATGAAACAGAGACTAAATGAGCTCCACATCTGTATCATTTGAAATATTTAGCATTGTACAATAAGGTTGTCTCTCTGATTGCTGTTGGAGTTGCAGCATGGACCTAGATGGACCAAACAGATCACATTTTGCCATAAGCAGGCACATTACTTCTATTATAGAAATAAAACTGGCCTTTTAGTAATGCAATTATCCTGACTTTGCCAACTAGTGGAATTAATTCTTATCCAAGAAATCAAAAACTAGGTCCAGGCCAGTCGATAAATGTTTCTTCAAGGTTATACATTTGCGTGAACTCTTACCAGTATGTCATTTCTTTAATAATAATAATAATAATATATATATATATATATTTAAAGCTATTCTACTGTTCACTTCACACTGGACTGCTTGCAGTTTTTCCAAGCGTCTCATTGGCAATCTTTAGTTAAAACTCTTCCAAAAACATCCACAATGCCATATCTTAGTGGGAGTTATGTTCTGTGTGTCCGAAATTTCAAATTCGATTCAATAATTTCAGCAATTTTATTACACTTCAAATATAAAATAAAATATGATGAGTTGGTGTAATGGTTAGCACTTTGGCCTTGCACCTCCAAGGTTGAGAGTTCAATTCCCACCACATGTCTGTGTGTGTGTGTGTGCGTGAAGTTTTCATGTTGTCCCTGTGCTTGTTGGGTTTTGATCTAGAGTATACCATGCCTCGTGCCTGGGATAGGCTCCGGGCCCCCCACAACCCTGTACATAGGATAAAGCGGTATACGTTTATTCCAGAGCACAACAGCACTGGGATGTTTAACTACATTTATCCATCCACTTTACACTTCACGTAATTATTAACCCCTGAACAAGGGCTATTTTGTTTACACCCTACACAGAACACTAACTTTCCATTCTATGCTATATGGCATTCAATCCGAGAACAGTTAATTAGCTGGGGCTATTCTAAAACGTAATAAGTGGAGATAGCAACAGAACTTACAGGACTGTCCACCGCCTCTATGTTTTATTCTCCTCAACGTTCGGCTACATAGTACCAGTAAGTATTTTAATCTACTTTTACCCCTTTAATTACACTAACTGTTGGTTTTCAGTTTAACTCTAGTTCCCCCAGTCATGGAAGTATTTGTGTTGGCAGAGCAATAAAAATAAACAAACGAATCATAGCCTGTTGTTAATGATGATGTTTATAGAACTGTTGAACAAAAGCAATATCACATGAGAGGGAGTGCAGTTGTACTGAATATCAGCACAGATGTGAAGAGGTCATAGGCGCAAGGGTGCAGCTATATATATACAGTATAGAGAGAGAGAGAGAGACAGAGAGAGAGAGAAATTCGTTACATTGTAGTTCTTTCGGCTGCTTTGTTGAGGGGTTGCCACAAAGCACCATCCAATCCGCACAACAACATGGTACAGGTTTTACACCGGATTCCCTTCCTGATGCAACCCTCCCATTTTATCCAGGCTTAGGACCAGCACTGCATCCAGTGCCTGGGGGTTTGGGAATTGGCAGGCAATCGAACCTGGGCCTTCTGCATTTTGCACAGGTAAAAAATGACATTTTTAGGTAAAACAAGTAGTTTTAAAACAAAAATATTTCTTACAGTTTTCGATAAATAATCTTGAACATGAAAACATGACAGAATTTTTTTTTTTCACTTTAAAAAATGTTAATGGTTACTTTCACTTTTAATTGAATGGATGTTCAAAACGTCATGTATACTGTCGCTAAGGTAATTTCTCAGGAAGTGCTACCACGTAATTTACGCAACTACGTAAGTTTTAATTGTAATACGGCAAGAGTTAGACGCCCTCGCTTTGTAGGGGGATTTGACCCTTTCGGCGTTCCACAGACGGGCGCCATGTTGCGGCAGAGCAACCACTGCGCGCGCGCGCGTCGGGTTTAAGCTGTCGTCATAGCGACGGTGAAAACATCCGCGGCGTCCGCGCGCATCACTTCCGGTTCGGTTTCTCGTCGAATAGTGTTTTTTTTTTTGTTTAGCTACACACCCGCAATTTTATCTATTTAGAGCAATTTAAATTATTTTGCATCCCACGGTTAGGGTAGTTTCACGCGCAGGTATGTTAGTCTGATTATATTAGGATCCGTTTACCTCTGATAGCTAAATCAACATCGCTTACTGTTTTGTGTTGTGTTTATGGCACTGCATAATAACTGCATGACTACACATGCACATGCTGTATCCAGGCTGTAACTTTAACTTAACTGATGCTTGATTACATATTTCCCCCTACACTGGGTGTTAATTAGTCTTGAATTGATTTAACACTTTCAGAGTACATGCTGACTAGCCAAGTTAAAGTTAAATAGTTTCATAACATGTGTTGTATTTCTTCTAGTTCAATGTGGGCGATAAGCAGCCTGGTCCCGGCCCGATTCCTCACCCTTATTGCTCACCTGGTCGTAGTCATCAGTATATTCTGGTCAAGGGTAAGTTTCTTGCTATATGACTGATCATCTTTAATCACTTAACTACAGGGTGGGTGAAAATGAATATTTAATGGCTATAAAACGTGTTATATCACTGCATACTACAAGTACCCCATGGTGCACCACCCCATTTTTGCTTACTGTGTATACGTGGTTAGACCAGCATTTTCCCAGGATGTCGGCTGGGACGACAGGGACCTCATGAACGGCCTCCAAGAAGTCAAACTCTCACTCCATGTGTTTTTTTTTCTCCTGTGAGGCTACACAAAGGAGGAGGTGTACAGGACAAAGTACAAAGGCTGCTTAGCCTCGCACAACTTGTACCCAAACAACTTCTTTTCCAAGATTTTACATTCCATCCCTGGCCGTTTGAGGAAACTGGTTGACGTCACCAGTGCTTATGTTGAAATTAAAAATTTGCTTTCATTTTCCTGTGTACGGCTATAAAGTACATGTACAATTTGTTTTAATAAATTTGTATTAGAAATATGGATTTAATACCAATTTTTAATGCCTAGTTACTTTTCACTCACCCTGTGTACTCACGAGCTCAGACACAGACTAACACAGAGTTTCTGATTGAACTCTATACACTTGACATTGTGTGATTTCTTTACTACTTCTTATATTCATCAAAATGCGTCCCATTTTCTATGTACATGAAAAAATGTAATCATCTTTTTTATTCCGTTTCTGGCTGTACCACAGGAGAACAATGTGAAAGCTTGTCTGCCGTTGACGTATACAGTCGAAGACTATAATATAGAGGACATAAGGTGAGAAAAAAGTCCATTCAACATTGCAAACCCGTCCTCTGGCGAGTGAGTGGCCGGGAAGAGGAATGGAAGTGAAGAAAATGCCACTCAGAAAAGTCCATACACAGATCAGATCTTATCTGATTCGTCAGCATTTTTCAACTTCAGCTTACTTTGGCTCTGCCTGGTCTAGCAACCATCTGCCTTTGCATCACTGATGCTGCAGCATGCAACTCAAAGAATTTACTCATTAAAATAGACTCTGTGGTCTGTTGACTATACATTTCATGAAATTACACTCATAGGCAAAGGATGTTTAGCTAGCCTGCGACATCTAGCCAACTAATAAGAAAATACATTTTAGAGTGAAAGAACAAAAAAATCGGGAAGAAAAATAAATTCCATAGCAAGGATAAATCATATAACTATCATTTACTGTCTTCCCATCAAGTCCTGGAACAAAATACTTATTACCTCTTATTCTTGTTGATAATATTTGACTCATCCTTTCGGAAAATAATGTAGTTTTCATATACAGAGTAAGCCATGACCAGTAGCAGGAAAATTTCAGTCTGGTTATACCCTGAACAGTAGAGATTATAATTTTCGTGATTCTAATGTGTGCCGATTCATATATTGCTACACTGACTCCAAAATTATTTATTACATTGATAATAGAGATGCACCGATCGATCAGCCAGTGACCAGAATGACCATGGACGTAACTGATTCTGTGCCGAGTGCACAGTAAAAAATGCTGCTTAGTAAAAAGTTCGCCTTTTTGTTTAGTTTAATTTTAAGTTAAATGTTAAACATTTGTATTTAAAGTTAGCTTGTATTATTTAAATGATGCACATGTTTTTTAAGTGGGAAAACTAATGTGATGAGGAACGAGCTACATTTAGCTACATTACTCATGTTCGATTCAGTTGTGAAGCTGTTGACTAAAGCTAAGGTATAGCACTCGAGTTATGAGAACGCTTTTTTTTTAAGGTCTTAAAATTGTATAAAAATTGGATCAAATTTTATATTGAATCAGGATATTTATAAAATGGTGATGTTAATCGAATCGGAACCTACACATCATGATAAAACTGAAATTGGGTGGCCACTGTTGATTCCCATACCTATTAAACAGCATATTTCCACACTAAGAAGTTTGTTAAAATATTATGCAACTACAAATCCAAATGCTAATACCATACTCTGACAAATGACCAATATATTCCCAATTTGACTCACTGGTATTTTAAATCAGAATGGCAACTGAAGATATCTACCAGTAGTCCTGGTTTGCCTGTAGTTCTTCAGTGTTGGCTGTGTTGTAATTGTGCTTTTTTAAAGTCATTTTCTGCTTTGTATTTTCCCTTCTCTCTTGTGCGAAGGCTGGTGGTGGGCTTATCCGTGACCCTGGGGCTGTTTGCTTTAGAACTCGCCGGGTTTTTCTCCGGAGCCTCCATGTTCAACAACAATCAAGGACTTTTATGTATCCTTTCATGTATGGACGTCTCCTGAATCAGTGATGGTAGATAAAGCCGTCCTCTCATAGGGTTTTCATCATTTTCACACTCATGTGTCTAACTATTCAGTGAGCCCTCATGCCCTGGGGCGTCCTGGTTAGAAGTATTTAATCCCAGGATAGTGGTCAGACAGAAGAACTTTGTATCAATCTGTGTTATCTTAGGGGACCCAAAACGCAAAAGACGTCGAGCGCCCTCACTGCAAGGGCCACGTACTGTTCTCTTGGTGTATTCCACACATTCACCCATTCTGACCAGATCACTTTTTTCCCTTTATCTCTATATGTCAGTGCTTATGATGCTTAAATATATGGTCAACTTTGTAATGAGGGATTTATACATTATAAATGTCTTTATATGTTCTGTTTTTGTTGTCGATCTTCTGTTTTTCCTTAAATGTTGCACGAGCAACATCGTTCAGTGTGGTTTCCATCACAAAGTTCATCCCTATTTATTGACTATAATTGAGTAATGGTACAGTAAACATACTATACTATCCATATACTACTGTATATATAGCCATGGCCAAAAGTTTTGAGAATGACACCAATATTAATTTTCACAAAGTCTGCTGCTTCATTGTTTTTCGATCTTGTTGTCAGACGTTACTATGGTATACTGAAGTATAATTACAAGCATTTCATAAGTGTCAAAGGCTTTTATTGACAAGTTTATGCAAAGACCTCTGCAGTTCCCCCTGGTATGCTGTCAATCACCTTTTGGGTCACATCCTGACTGATGGCTGCCCATTCTTGCATAATCAATGCTTTGAGTTTGTCAGAATTTATGTTTTTTTTTTTTTTTTTTTGCTTTTGCTTGTCCACTCGCCTCTTGAGGATTCTCAATGGAATTAAGGTCTAGAGAGTTTCCTGACCACGGACCCAAAATTTCGATGTTGTGTACCCCGAGCCACTTAGTTATTGCTGTTGCCTTATGGCAAAGTGCTCCATCATGCTGGAAAAGGCAAACTGTTCTTGGGTGATGTTTTTGTACCATTCATGGCTGTGTTCTTAGGCTAAAGAACCCATGCTTCAAATTGAAGTAAACTACTGCTTCTACTGTGGGAAATCTGGTCACCTGCTTAATAAATGCCTGGTTAGGAGGAGGAGTCCTCAAGTTGACCAGGGAACACTCGAGGGTTGCCCCCCTCCGACGGCCACACCTGTATTATGACTGCTGTAGATCGGTTCTCTAAGGCCGCTCATTTTGTCCCATTGCCAAAATTCCCATCTGCCAAGCAGACCGCTGAACTCGTGATCAATCACTTATTCAAGTTACATGGCCTCCGAAAGGATATCGTCTCGGATCGGGCCCACAGTTCACCACTCGATTCTGGAGAGCCTTTTAAAACGTCATCGGGGCCACTCCTAGCCTGTCCGCAGAGTTTCACCCCCAATCTAATCGTCAGACCGAGAGGAAGAACCTGTCCCTCGAGGTCGTCCTGAGGTGCATGACCTCTCTGGAGCAAGTTCCTGCCCTGGATAGAGTACACCCACAACTCCCAGGTCTCATCATTTACCGGTTTGTCTTCCCTCCAGTGCTTCCTGGGGTATCAACTGCCCTTGTTCCCATCTCAGGAGGAGGACGTCAGCATTCCATCTGCCCAGGATTTTGTCCGTCGTTGCAGAAAGACCTGGCTGCAAGCAAGAATGACGCTATTAATAGTCAGCAGAAGGTACAAGAGGCAAGCTGATCTTAAGCGTTCTCAAGCCCCCAAGTACAGGGTGAGTCAGAGAGTCATGCTTGCTACCTGAGACATTCCCCTGAAGACCGTCTCGCATAAACTCTCTCCCCGCTATATTGGGCCATCACCAAGATTGTCAACCCATGCGCCGCCAAGCTCCTGCTCCCCTCTACTATGCGGCAGTTCAACCCTACATTTCATGTGTCCTAGTTACGCCGTCTTGCCTCATGCCCATTACGCTGCACGTTGCTTAAATCGCTGGATTATTGAGTATTTTTGCTTAAATTGTCTTGCCTTCACGTTGCCAAATTAGTTTCGTTTCCTCGTTTTCTCATCTCCTTCCTCTCGTTTTTGATTGTCGCTTCGCTATTTGATTTTTCCCAATTTTGATGTTGCGCTTTCTCGTTTTGACTACGGCTTTTGTTTCACGTTTTTTGGATAGTCGCCGTGCTGCCTGATTTCCCGCTTACAGATTTAACATTCCCTCTTTCGACTATGGCTTACGCTTTGCGATTTGGCTTAGACTACGCTGACTGATCCTCCGGCATTTGACCCTCGCTTCCACATTCCGACCGGACTGCCGTTTAACCTTGCGATCATCCATCTGCACTTTAATTCACCTCTGAATGACAAAATGTTTCTGGCATAGGCTCTAGGCCCCCCGCAACCCTGTACACAGGATCAAGCGGTATAGATGATGAGTATACCGTCGGTATAGATGACGGTATAGTTAGTTAGTGAGTGAGTGAGTACAGTACAGACCAAAAGTTTGGACACCCCTTCTCATTCAAAGAGTTTTCTTTATTGTGTTCTTTATTGTGTTCTTTAGCCCAAACGCGTCTCTTCTGCTTGTTGCCTGTCCTTAGCAGTGGTTTCCTAGCAGATCTTCTACCATGAAGGCCTGATTCACACAGTCTCCTCTTAACAGTTGTTCTAGAGACGTGTCTGCTGCTAGAACTCTGTGTGGCATTGACCTGCTCTCTGATCTGAGCTGCTGTTAACCTGCGATTTCTGAGGCTGGTGACTCGGATGAACTTATCCTCCCTGCAGCAGAGGTGACTCTTGGTCTTCCTTTCCTGGGCCGGTCTGCATGTGAGCCAGGTTCTTTGTAGCGCTTGATGGTTTTTGTGACTGAACTCGGGGACACTTTCAAAGTCTTCCTAATTTTTCGGACTGACTGACCTTCATTTCTTAAAGTAATGATGGCCACTCGTTTTCTTTCTTCACTAAGCTGCTTTTTTCTGGCCATAATACAAATTCAAACTCTTTGAATGAGAAGGTGTGTCCAAGCTTTTGGTCTGTACTGTATATCATAGTAACATATGACAAAAAGATCTGAAAACACTGAGGCAGCATTTTTTGTGAAAATTAATATTTGTGTCATTCTCAAAACTGTTGTATAGTATACGTTATAGTACTATAGTATTATACATAAACCATCAAAGTGTAACTTGATGACTATAGAGTGGTGTTACTTTCATGACAGTGAATATCCAGCTACAGCGTGTCATGCAAGCGGCTCTGTTGCACTGCTTTTCTTTCTGTTTGAGCAGTGGACTTGCAGCATCTACTGGTGGATCTTCGGCTTCTGCAGGTGAGTCAGCAGGAAGGGTGTAACAGTGTCACTATCAGTGTCTGTATCTGTATCTGGAGATGTTTAGTATGTACAGGAATTGTATTTGGATTCAAACCCAAAGGCTAAACCTCAAGGGTTTTTAAAAATGAATTAGATATAACCCCTACCACTAAACCTATGAGATCATTAGAAAACATGGGGGGAAAAATGCCAGTACTATCAACATGGGGGCTCTGACAGTTTCTCAACCTCATACAGTACTGTGCAAACATTTTGCTTCCGAGGAGAACTTTCTTTCTTGTACTTTTAATGTAGTCACATTTTTGCCTCTCATTTTCAGTCCAGTCCCTGTACCTGAGCAGTTTCAGAGGAATGTTATTTTGTTTGTTAAGCCACACAGTGATGTATGAATCATTCAGGCATAAAAAGACCATCTAACTTAAGGCATAAATCGGATTAAAAAACAGGTGCAGATGATGACAGATGATCAGGACAGTTATTAGTGTACTGGTGATGCTGAATGCTGAGTGGTTGGAACAGATAAATGGGGAAACGAGGTTGCTGCTGAAGTTGCTACATGAACAACCAATTTTTAAATTGTATCTTTATGCACTTTGCTACCTGCCGCAGTACAATGTTTGTTCCCATTTCTTTAATCCTATCTACATACAGTACTGTATATCACCCACAGTCACGCTTTCTTAATTTTTTTTTTTAAAAGGCCTCTTATATACATATTCATATTAATTTTCACCCCTTGTCATATATTTGTTGCATATATGCAAATGTTTCTATAAATACACGAAACATGTTCTTATATGCCTTTGTCCTGAATCTTTCTCTGTCGCTTTTTGTCCTTTGCTCCTTCAGTGTAATCCCAGCCTTGTATGAGATGATCCTGCTTATTGCTGTTTTTGGTCTGAAGACGAAGCCACTATGAATGCACCAGTGGTAACAAAATCTCCTTCATGGGATAACTGAAGATTATGTTGCCAAGCAACAGGGCTTTCTCTGGTCTGTGTAAAAGTAGAATATAATATATTAAATCTATTAATAATAATAATAATAAAAAAAATTATTATTATTATTAGGTTCAGTGTTCTAGTTTGAACTGAAAGTGGAATTTGAATAGTGGCGATTTTATACCTTGTTTTTTATGTGATGAATCAGTAGTGTATACTGATTTATATACTGTACATTTTGTAATAAATTATTTTTTTCATGCAATAAGTTGGTTCACAAGCATTTCGTGGTGTTTTTTTTAATATTTCATTATATTTCCTCATGCCAAGTCGAACCAGACATGTCAACACTAAACCCGTTTTCAAGTGGCCCAAACTGCAAGTTTTTAATCCCACAATATTCAGAGAATACAGGTTTCATGTTCAAACAAATGTGGATTAAATGTGCAAAAAGCTTGTAGTCTGGGGGGAAATAAACGAAAGTATGCCACAATAACTGGGGTCATCAAATAACTCATCAAAACTAAAGCCTACTGTATGTACTGCACCTGGACCTGAAAATGATTCTTCATGCTTCTACATTCACATAGCAAATACAATTAGCCTCATTAAGAAGTAGTTTTCTTATGTTCAATTAACTCGTTCAGTCCTACAGTCCCGTCAGTTGTCCATAGTGATGAAAATACTTTCTGAAATACTTTTTCCTTAAAGTGGCTGAGGAGGCATATGATGAAATACTGTGATGTTTTCCACTTACAACAGGACAATACCTGTAGCTCTGTGATTTGTACCCTAAAGTATTGACCCCCCCCCCCCTTTTGTTATACATTACTTTTAATATTTAGGTAATGTCTAGGCAACGCACACACATACCACTACTTAGCAACTCATAGATTGAGAATCCCTCATGCATAGTTATTGAGTGTAAGCATGTTGTGATGCACCAGAAAGTTATAAAGAGTATGTTTATAATGAATTCTAACTAAATTAAGTTTAATACTGCAATATATATATATATATATATATATATATATATATATACTGCCTATCCACTTCATTAGGAACACCTGGACAGCTGTAAATTGCACAAACTATATATATATTCATTCAATTTTTTGATCTGCCAATCATGTGGCAGCAGCATGAGAAATGTTTGCTTTTAACACCAGGATGGGGAACTCATCATCTCAGTCTTCAGCCTGGCATGTATTAGGATTCTTGCGTATAGAAATTACACAGAATGGTGCCAAAACATAAAATAGCCAGTGAGCAGGAGTTCTGCTGTGGTTGGAAACATCTCTCCGATGAAATAATCAGAGGAAAACACCCAGACTAAGCTGATAGGAAAGTTAAAGCTGCGGTAATTAAAATGACCACTTTTTACAACAATGGTGAGCAG
>JAAGKR010008629.1:0-30335 GCA_011419295.1 Clarias macrocephalus | reverse complement strand
AAATTTAATCCAGCATCATTAAATACTGCAGCAGTGTCCACACCTCCGCCATATGAACATCCAAGATCATAAGACTGCATAGAGGAGAACACCTGCACCAAAACCAAATCATTTAGGTTAAAAGGTGTTACTGATTCATAGCAATCTATTCATATGTTCAGATTGTATGATGCTCTATTAACCCACAGAAACATACAATTTAAAATATGGTTATTTTTAGCTTCCGAGTCATGTAACAGAAAAGCAGTCACCTCTAACACATTCCATAATGTTTTAATAGTGATGATGCCACGCCCACCTGTAGCTGGGTTATTTTAAATTTTATGCACATGTATTTGCCTTGATAATGTGCATAAAATGTGACACTTTTATAAATTGTGTATACTTTTGTAGAAAAAAATATATATATATAAATAAATAAATAAATAAATAAATAAATAAATATATATATATATATATATATATATATATATATATATATATATATATACATTTTTTTTTTTTTACAAAATATCAGTAATATTTTCGTGTTATATGCTAATAAAGGTTTCCACAGTTGAGGGTGTTTGGAGTATAACAAGTTTCATTTATGTTAAGGAACCACTATTCAAATCTGTTTTAAATATACAAATGTATTATTTTTTAAAATATTATTTATTTCCACTATCTTGAAATCTTAGACTGTTCATATTCACTGCACAAATGGCAACATAAGTGCAAAATTATGAATTTAACCAAATGTAAAGTTTACAATAAACCAAATATAGGATTGTCACACCTGCCACTATGCATACATATGTAACTGGCATAAAATGTTGCTTCTTTATAATGCTACAGTATGTCAAGCATGAAATAATAAAAGGCTGGAAATAAGTATAATGAACTTACATTTGGTTTGTTGTTAAGGTATAAAAGAAAATAAATGCTATGTTTGACTATATTCAATATATTTTTGTGTTAAGATTATGCAGCACTGCCTTAGTACTGCCTTAGTAATATATTTGAAAGTAGTGTGTACAGTGTTCTGAAATCTGACTGTTGATCTAAAGCTCAAATGTGATTTTTCTGTACATTTCTGCCTTTACCAAAGTTAATATACATAAATTTATGATTTAATGTTAAAAATAAATAATGAGATTTAAAAATGAGAATGCGTGTATACAAATAACAGTAAATATCATCTAAACATCTTTAATCAGCATTTTGTACCTGTTTTGGTGTGAGTTTGTTTTGGGCATTCAGAGCATAGATGGCTTTGTCCACAGCCAGTAAAGCCACTTGTGCATTTGCTTGATCTCCCACATCAATGTTAAGAGCAACCATTTGTGCTGGATCATAACTGACCACATTTGTTTCCTTTTCTGTTACCTCAAGCTATGCAGAAAACATAAAAATTGTTGCATGGACTAGGGAAGAGTTATCATGCTAAGCTGCAAGAGAAAGTTACATTTTCTCCATTAAGAGTTGCTTTGACGCTCCAATATTTATCCACAGCATAATCTAACCAGAGAAACCATTAAGAACACAAAGTAAAATATGGCTTACTTTTCCTTCACATTGATCCTTGACATCTACCCAGATTGAGTCTGCTATAATTTCATTAGTGTCGTCATAATAATATCCAATGAGGCGGAAGGATGGCATCATGTCAGGGCGGAGATTGAGGCTCAGAGTGGCTGTATGACCTATTTGAACAGAACCTCCCATCCTGAACACACCTTTGCTGAGGACCTGAACAGAGCAAAATTCACTTTTTTCCATTGTGCCAACATCCACTCTTCATGTTCCCTAGTAAATCCTAGTAAACGTTTTTAGCCTTACTGAAGGCTTTATGGTGCAACTTTACCAAGCACTTCATCAATCTTATTGCCTACTGTAGTTTCTTGACCCAGGTCAATAGCTTGCCTCTTCTGAAGCACAATAGCATATTTTCCATAACTACCTATACACCCAACACTATTGTTTAAGAAATGAGAAGCTACTCATCACTGCATCAGTTAGGGTTAAAAGAATTGTTTTCAGATAAAACATATTAATCACCGCAATAATTATTTAAATCTAAACAGTGTATTTTTTGACCAGACAGAAAAAATTATTACGATATCCTGTAATAATCTTTCAAAATATATATTAAATTGACTTAAATATTTGCCATTTTCAACTATTAAGAATAATGTAAGCAGCAGACCCTTGTTCTATCAGTGCTTATAAAATACGCACTGGCATTTTAAAGGTATTTTACATTTGCAATTTAAATTTCTTACCAAGTAATAAACGTATCCACGAGATGGTTTGCCATTGACAGCATTAAACGTAACACTCAACTGTTCTCCTTGTGACAAAACCTTATTGCTCACACTGATATGCAAGAAGTTGTTGTTTGAGGAAGTGGCAATGGCCACATTTTTTGTTGATGTAAATCCATCGACTGTTGCCTGTCAGAGAGGAGCACAATATAAGCACTGTAAAAATATATATTTTTATATAAGATTTCAGCACTTTCAGCATAGTAATATAAACCATACTAATATTGTGCTTAATAATAAAAAAAAGAAAAAGATTTATATACTGTATGTCTTTGATAAAATAAACATGGTGCTGGGGAAAACAAATCTTCTCAAACTCTTACCTCAACAGAAATGGACTGAAGTGATTGTTCAAGATTGAAAACAGAACATGCTACTCCCTCATCATCTGTATTTACAGTTTGGGAGTTTTCCTTGGTGTGTGATACTTTTAGTGTCACCGGGACACCTTTAGCTGGCATACCATTTGGAGTACGCACCACTACCTAGTAAAGGAAACACACTACTTTAAATCTATTATTTAACTAAAGCAAATAAGACTTACAAGGAAAAAGCTTACCTTAACTTCAAAAGGAACTTTGGGAATATAGTGTGATCTGGTTCTCTCCAGGTCCACTTTGTATCTCTGTGACACAATGGGAAGTAATATTTCTGTCTCTTGTACCTCACCACCTAAAAGGGACATGAAGTCATTACATTCCTCATTTACATTAACAAATTTATTTGAAAGTCATCCTGCTTTAAATAAATAGGCATTTTAAAACAATTTACCATTTATATATATATAAAGTGCAACATGATTATAAAATATTGACTTGATCCATTTAGTTTCGGTTGGTATATGCAGAGATCCACCCACATTTAGGCAATTAGTCAATACATCAGTCAATTAGTCAATACAATCAGAATTAGTCTAATTACTGATATTAGCTCTATTGTATGCACCTTACAGATTATAAAATTGAAAACAGATTTGTATCAAGCACAGTTCAACACAGGTCCATATAAAACCACTCAGATGCTGGACTGTTTGCCTGATGTTACTAATTTTTGCCAACTATGAAGTTACTTAAAAAAAAAATTACTAGATAGTACAGTAGTCTATAGCATGAGTCAAGTGTAAAATCCTCTTGAATTAATTTAGTTTGAGGCTATATCATTAACCTTGTCATCGTGCCTCACCAAAATCTGTGATCATAAATGTATTAAATACCTATTAAAATGGTTATTAAATGATAAACAATCATAAAATCTCCCCATGTGTTTACTTAATGTATCTGTGACAGTAACAGCAATGTAGAACAGGACATGTCCATCCTCCACTAAATCTTCCAGCTGTAAGTTTTCCTGTTTGACCAGTTTCTCCTGGACGTCTGTGATTTTTAAAGTGATTTCAGCTTCACCATTTCTTACCTAAAAGAAAGAAAAATTGGTCAATAGTAAATATTATGTGTGTATACTCCTTTTTCGTTTTCACATTTTTACTTACTGGTCCAGTTTTTTCAATCCCCTTAATGAATTTGATACCATTTGGCCCATCTTTTCTGTTGTCTTCCCTCAACCCAAAGCGACAATGAAATCCACCATTGATCTTCTTTCCATAGGAATATCTATTGAGTGAATGTATTGTATCGTTTCACAACAAGTATTTAACTTTTTTATATACTGTAAAAGACACATTTGCATAGTCAGTGCAGAATTTCAAATGAAAAGTCTTTATTCTGCTTTTTACAGTAGACATTTTAAATATAACCTATGGAAAGTGGAAGTGAGGCAGATGGAAAGCAAGAAAGGGCACAGTGTTGTCAAGAATTGTTCATTTTATTTTTTTTTATTAGCTTGATTAACCAGAAATAAAAGTTGTGGAGCAAGTGAGAGAAAAATGAAATGTTAAAAGAGACAAATGTTAGTATTTACACTTAAATAAGCTATTCTGGCTTTCTGTAGTTAAATTTATATGTATATTCTATTTTACAAAAAAAAATATTTGTAATGCACTTAATTTTGTTTAATTAGCTCAATTTAAACATGCAAATATTAATATGTTATAATTCCTATATCAGCAGCTTATCAGTGGGTGCATGGTACACCTACAAAATTGGATTGTGAGAAACAAAAACAGATTTTTAGACCAAAGAGGTACTGTAATTCCACAGCAAATTTGTGATGCTACAAATGATGTCCAGTGTGATCTACTGAATGATCCTTTAAATCTTAAGAAATTAAGAAGAAATGTAAAAAAAAAAAAACACTTACGAAACATCTATGAGGAATGTAAAGTTTTCAGTGTTTACGAGGAGATGATCAGTTCGAGGTTTGATGGTTACACCAAAACTAGGAAGGACTGAACAAATGCATTTTGTTTAATTGAACATCTTGAATTCAGTTCAAGAAAATGGTGAACAATTTAACATTTAAAAAAATTGTTTAATAGGTGTCTAAAGAATTATCTTTCTAAAACTATAATAATAATAATAATAATAATAATAATAATAATAATAAAATAAAAAATAAAGTTGCAAGCAACGATGAGAGGGCCCAACCCTGTGCCATCGCCACCACGGCGCACCACACAACCTGTGTGTGTTTCAAGTGTGTTAAGACCGACAAAAAGCCATCGCCGCCTGGGTGCACTGCACAACTTGGACACCTCACACATTATATAGGGCTGATGTCAGGTTGGGCCCTAAATATTTGTTAAATGCGTTGGTGTGTGTGTGTGTGTGTGTTGGTGTGTGTGTGTGTGTGTGTGTGTGTGTGTGTGTGTGTGTGTGTGTGTGTGTGTGTGTGTGAGAGAGAGAGAGAGAGAGAGAGAGAGAGAGAGATGTGTGGTTGTGTCAATCTGTGTGTTACGAATAAATGTGTTTGTGCATGTTTGTGTGTGTGGTGTGTGTGTTAAAATTTGTGATGTGTGTGTTAGTGTATGTGTGCGCTTCTGCGTATGGGTGTGTGAGACAGAGATGCGAGTGTGTGAGTGTTAACATTTGTGATGTGTGAGTGTGTGTACAATAGGCCGCATAAACTGCCGCAAAAGCATCACACTCTGATATTACTCAATGTGATGTCACTGAATGTGTCACTAAATATAATGTCAATAGGTTTCAGACATCGTCATGACTGACCCATTTGACACATCAAAAATCCCTCTACAATTTTGCATCCTCAATATCTTTAGATCACATCGGCCCGGTTTGATGACGATTGTATAAATTCCCTAGAAGGAGTATATCAAAATAAATTGGGTGCGTTTTTGCGAATGACCCAAAATAACCGACTTCCTGTTGAGTCGGGTCCAGGACATGCAGCACGAAAGTTGTTCTGCTCAATGAGTTCTAAATGGGTTTCGCATGCATATGTGAAAGTTTGTATGAGCAATGCAGCAAAATCACTTGTGAGAGCCCCTGAGGGCCCCGGGCTACGCCCATCCTAATGGCGGCAGAGTTTTTGAGCATGTTAAGACCCACAAAAAGTTGTGCTATGTTAAGATATGATAGACTATAGTACTTGCATTCAAAAAAACATAAATATAAATACATTTAATTAAGAAAAGTATTACTACATATTGTAGTGTTATTCTGATAATTAAAGGACAACATTAAAAGCAAAAAATAAACCAACAAAGACAAATACTTATTTTTTTGCGTACCAAACTTTTGAACCTTGAATTCTCGAACAGTCACATTCTTATCATCACCCTCGTAGTGAGCTTTGATCTTCCACACACCCGGCCTAAAAAAAAATTATGATGAAGAACCTTTGGGCTTTTCATATGCTCTGTTAAATAGATATGTGAGAGAAGGCATAAGCAGTAGTCACTAATGGAATGGATATAAACATACTGTGAAACATCAGGAATATGAAAGTCCTTCTCATAAATGCCTTCTTTGGAACTAACCAACATTTTCTTGATCACGTTCCCATCTGCATTCTGCAATTGATATCACAGTTAAAGGGATGTTGAGGGCAATAATAGGACAGAGTGTTTGGTACTTTTATTTTTTTCTTTTTATCTAAGTTTGGTATTGAATCTAGAACTGTTAAAATACTTACAATTATGTACACAATGATCATCTGGGCTACTGGACGCATAGTATGATCCAGAGTAAAAATTCTGTACCGCACTGAAATTTAAACATGACATATTGTGAACGTTGAGTTTACAACATATTGTAACATATTGTAAATATGTACGTATGTGTTGAACAGAAAACAGTGTACTGCATAGTTCTAGTTTGAGTCATTTATGTTGTACCTATCTGTGTGGGGTTGTACATGGGCTGGTCTGTCTGAATGAAGATGTAGCCTCTGTGCTGGGACACCAACACTCGAGTTATCTTTTTTTCATCATTACCAACCTTGCACACCAGATTGAGATACGGTGGCTGTGTACCAGCTGATGGTAAGTTTGCAATTTGGTCTGGTAAAATCTTTAATAAGAGTATAATTATAATATGATTAAAGAATATCGGCAGGTCATAAATACAATACAATAATGTAGTTAAAAGGTTCGTCTTGAAGGAAAAATATATATATTTACAATATGAAATCTTGAATGCAAAAAAATCTGAAATACGATTAATTCAAATAGATCTAATACATACTAAAAGAAATTATAAATAATAATGTATATTTAAGTGTCTTAAAGTTCCAGGCCAGACAGACACCATCCCTGCAGAAAGGTTAGGGAATTGGGTAATATTTCTACCAACATTCATTCATTTAACTTCAGTAAGTGCTTAGTGTTAGTAAGTGATTCGAGGGTGTTCTTGAGACAAGCTCCAGATCTACGTTTTATCCTGACTGGGATAAAATGGTTATTGAGGTTGAATTAATGAGCATTTTACTGTCAAGTGTTAAAGGAATGTACACTCTTCGTACACCAACTTTTACAAAAAAACAAATATCATCAAGATCCTCATGACAACAAAAAAGACAACAGATTTCAATATGTAGCCATTTTTAATCCCAAAACTAAACCAACATTTATAAACTAGGTGAGAACAGTATACTTCTCCTACTTCCACAGTGACTGAAAAGAGAGAAGTGAGAAGAGAGAAGAAGACAATTGTGAAGAAATTTGTAATAAGCTGGGCCAAAACTCAAGTCATACAAGTCATACAACAAATCTTAAACACAATAGCAAATCAACATGTACATTTTGAAAGCAGAAAAATCATGGTTTTGGAATGGACAAGTAAAGGCCAGACCTCACCACACTGTGATGCTGAGGCAGGATCTTAACCGAGCTGTGCATAAGCATGTGTTTACACAACAATGAACTGATTTTGACATCTTTATAGAAGTTTGGTGAGGGCCACACAATTGTTACTTAGGCCCAGCTTAATAAAAAACATAAACTTGAAGCACCGTGTACTGTATTCTTCCCAGAGACTGTATATGTTTCAATGTTGGAGTTCTTTACATAAAGTACATTTTATTTACCTGAAGCTTTAGTGTTCCAACTTCTCCTTCATTTGAGATCCTTATAGTTTCCTTATTTGACATAACAATACTTTTCACCTCCTGCTCTAAGTGACAGGTCACAGGTTCGTTCAGCAGTCCCTCCCCGACCTGGACTGACACCCTTTCTTTCACGCCAACATGAAAAACGCTGGGAGCTGTCACCAGGAATCTAACAGATTCAAAAGGTTTCTCAATCATAGAAGAATCACAGAATATGTGTTTTTAAATCCAGGCTATTTAGGAGTGATGTAATTTTATAATCATTCTTTTAAAATTTTACCAAAAATACCAAAAGATGAAATTTTATTTGAATGAATATGTAAAAACATGAACAAAGACTTATTGGTGAGATAAAGGTTAAATGTTTCAATGTGTTGCAAAATCATTTATAATATTTGAAAGAACTGTCTGAATTAGTGATTTTCCAGCATTTTCCAGTCTCTAATAACACTTTTTTTTTTTAAGTCTGGCCAAAAAGAGTCTTTGGCTGGAAATTACTGCAGTGATTAGTTCATTTCAGCAGTCAACAATTCGTTTAACCCTAACCGATGGAGTGAACACCTTTTTTAAGCAATTGTGTTAGAAGGTGTATGCCATGGTTGTAAGAAAAAAATTACCGTAATGATCAGTGCAATGAATTATTAAAACCTGGAAGGATAATGCGGAAATTTCAGCTTCACAGAAGAAATCTGAATGATCAATGACATAATTGGTAAAGTTGCATCATAAGAAAAAATCGACTAAAGAAGCTGCAGCTATGTTTAATAGTAAAAGTAAGAGCATTTCCATATGGACAATGTGACAAAAAGATAAAGGATAGAGACTAAATAACTACTTGTTGGTGAGGCTAATTGGGACAAAATTATTTTATTTGCTAAGGCACATAAAGGAACTTTGGAACAGTGGACAAAGGTCATGGGGTCTGATGAGTTCAGATTTATCCTATTCAAAGTAGGGAACCGTATGAAGCAATGCACCTATCATGCACCTATATTGCCCACTGTACAAGCCTCTGGAGGCAGTGTTATGATCTGGGGTTGCTTCAGTTAGTGCAACATTTTGTGGCAATAAAATTAAGTCAACTAAAGACCTGAGTATACTAAATTTCAATCAAATCTACATTAGTGGATTTCTTTTTCCTTGATGGCCTGGGAATAATCCAGGATGATAATGCCAAGATTCAAACTGTGAAAAAGATTTCTCGGAGCCTGAAGAATCATTTAAAATCATAAATTGGTCTCCTTACTGTAACCCCATTGAAAGTCTTTGGGATATGCTAACGACTGAAGACTTTATGGAAAATAAATATTGTCACGTTGTGATGAAGGTTGTTGAAACAATTCCATGGTAAACATGTGCGCTAATTGTATACTTAATCTTAATTTAAAGGTTGGCCAATTTTTTTTTATTGTGTTAGATATTAAAAGACTCTTACACTTCGTAAGATACCAATGCAGAACAAAACTAATCAAAACAAGACAAGATTGATGTTAATGTGAATATAGTGTCCTGACATTGAAAATTTCAGGGTCCTCAGGAGTGGAGTTGATAACCCTGGCCATATCTCAGATCATTTAAAAGCATGAAATATGTTTTCATTCTAAACATGGTGGTCATTTAAAAAAAATACAGTCGCTTACAACAATGAAACATACAGTACATACTGTATGTCCACGTCCTTAAAATTACAACTGAAAACTCCAGACTTACACCACTGCTCAAAATTTTGGGGTCACTTGCAAATTTCTTTGATTTTGTTTAGTGATTTATAACATCACAACAACAACAGACAGTTGTTATTTTAAGACACAGAGGTCGGCATTTCTGGAATAATTCTTGCAAGAACACTATTGTCAAATGCGTTTCCAAAAGCCATTAAGCACCATGATGAAAGTGGCTCTCATAAAGACCATCCCAGGAAAGCGAGACCAAAACTTACCTCTGCCTCTGCTGCAGAGGAGAAATTCCTTTAGAGTTACCAGCCGCAAAAATCACCAGCTTACAGTAACTCGGATTCGAGCCGTTATGAAGGCTTAACAGATCATGAGTAGACACATTTCAATATTAACTGCTCAGATTATTGCATACTTTGACACCTTCAGCATTGCTTTACAATGAAATAAAAAAGAAATAAAAATCAGGAATGACCATGGAGTAAGAAAGTGATGCCAAACATTTGAGCAGTAGTGTACATTTGGAGTTAAGGGTCTTGCTCAAGGACGCAGCAGTGGCAGGTTGGCAGTACCAGCTTGGCAGTACCAGCTTCAAATTTACAACCTTTTTCGCCAAAAGGCCAGATCGTTAATTGCTGAGTCACCACTGTTCCGAGCATTGAGTGACGTCACTCTCACTGCAAAAAGTCATTGATAAGTTGGGCTTCATCAGAAAATAACTCAGTAGCTCAAATGACCAGCATGAAGAACCTAAGCCACAAATTACACACTGCATACTTACTTCTCTGCAGAGACCAGCTGTGCAATATAACCTGAGCAGAGCAGCACATACAGAAGAGAGCCCATGTTCACACTTTCTCTGTAGGTTCAGAGATTGTGTGTGTGCTCTGATTGAGGATCGGTGGTCAATGTGCTGCTTTTGCCTTATCACTTGTTTTTATCTGGTGAAAGGAGGATCCAAAATAACTGCACTGGGACATCAGGTTGCACAATTGGGCGTACACATTGGGTAAGTGGTTTCTTGAAAGTCATGTGATTTCATGGAAAACATAACACAATTTGCCAAAAAATCTGTTTATTTCACTTTTAAAGGTTTATTGCACAAATAAAATTAGTATTTTATTTATGCACTGTTAATATTATATCAGATGATCATGATGATGTTGAGCTATTTCTCATCATCAAATTGAGTTACATGATACCAAGACCCGGAAAATCTGAAATATCAGAAATCAGAAAACAAATACTTCTCACTGCATTTTGTCCATTATTAATTTAAATGCAAAGGAGCTTGCAAACTGGCTTTTATGACAAAATGCCTTCAATAATAAACTATACAAGATGTTGTAAAAAATAAAGTGAATGCAACATTTGAGAATGTCTAGATCATTTTTGATTATATGTGCAGATCTGGCATGTATTGGTTAAAGTATTGATTTTTTTATTATTATTTGCATTTGTGTTTGTGTGTATGTTTGTGTGTATGTTTGTGTGTGTGTGTGTGTGTGTGTGTGTGTGTGTTTGTGTGTGTGTGTGTGTGTGTGTGTGTGTGTCATTGAACCTGGTCAGTGGTTATGTTGTTCTTGGGTATGTTGTTCTTGCCAGGAATATTGCACGTTTTATTTGCCCTCCTTTCAAACACCTCACATCACTTGCTGAAGGTAGCAGCTAGTCAGAAGTATGATGTCCATCCACAACTCCTGCTCAGTGATCAGACAGATGCAAGAATTGCGTTTGGACAATCAGCCTCTGACAGCCAAATGGAAACAGGAAAATCAGTGGGAATGAAGCTCCAGAGCATGTCCAGGTGCATAAGGTCCATTCGTTATAGCTAGATTGAGAAACATTATACACATTATACAGGAAAATTCCTAGAAATGTGCAAAAGACCAGAACAAAAAATTTAATGTTAAATGAGTTCAAAATTCGTTGTAGATCTTATACATTCTGGAATTATACAGCCAGACCTCACAATGTGGTATGAAACATTTTTGGTTAACTTTCAAACATACACTGCTTTCTCCATTAAATTAGTTTAGTTAACTAGTTTCAATGCGTCTTACTTATGTGCCTTATCCAGCACAGAGCCAGGTTTCTACCTTCTCATCTGGCTGATACAGACAGATTTACACCACAAAACATTATTCAGTCCGTTTTTCTTCTTGAATCTAAATTGGTTAACCAAATGCTATACATTTATCTCAATCTACTTAATCTGTTACCTTTGAATCTGCTACTGTGATGGATCACTTGTAAACCAGCAAAGCTCCAAATTGGGAATTCCATTTCGGCGTGTTCTGGTTTGCGGCTGACTACGTCTGCGTCTTGCTCCATCTCTCTCTGTCGGTATCTTTGTGTGTGTCTCTACATCTCTCTCGCTCTCTCTCTCGCTCTCATTCTATCCATCTCATTACATGCAGCACTGGGGTTACCTAAGAGACTGGGCCTCAAAAGAGAAAATCTCTCCAGCCACAATAAACGGTGAAAGTGACAGAGGGCAAGGAGGGAGGGGACCAGGGGGGCAGAGAGAGAGAGGGAAAGAGGGAGAGGGAGAGATGCCAGATGACAGGTGGATAGAGCAGAAATTAATAAGGGCCTGGGTTTGTGTGATGGTGCTTCAGAAGTGTGTCTCAAACACTTGAACCTGGCTGATAAAGTGTTGCTTGAGGCTGTGTAAAGCAAACATGATTTCCTCCTCTATGTTTCTTTGACGTTATATAATATCTGTTATATAAACTTATAATCACCTATAATTGACTTTAGGAAATATTTATATAAAAAGGCAACTGAGCCTGAAATAAAAAAGAAAGACAGAAAACAAAAACTCTGTTTTTTCCCCTGAATGAATCAACACAAATGTATAGGTTTGTCAAGTAAATCTTTTTTCCCCCTCATCATCAGAATACTTCTCTAACATTTTTTCTCCATTTGTATGTTGTGCAAAAGTGGGGGCCAGAGCAGCTTAGCACCAGAATAAATCAGATGACTTCCTTTATGCCTTTTGCTTAGAGAGCATATATTATCACTGACCGTTGTGTTGCCATGGCAAGCTCTGCACAAAAGGGTGTGGTGTGGGAACTGCTCACTGGGGTCAGGAGTGAGGGTCAAAAGGGCAAAGGTCACCAGCAGCTGGACAGTGGAGAGCAGAAGACAGAGGAGCAGAGGCTGAGAAAGGGGCATGGGGGAGGACACCACCAGTGAGTTAGTGGCCTCAACAGGGTATTAACATTGAACTGTGTTGTGAAAAAGTGGTGTTGATGAGGGTTCACCAAAAATCTCGCTGTCCAGAGTGTTTCGATGACAAACACTACATCACTGAAGACCTGCTAACGTCTAACGGTCCATGGTGAAAGACATAATTATTCATACTGACTGCTCAAAGGCTGAGATGGCACCGTTTCCTCTGTAAATAAACTGTTAGATGTCATATGAGAAGAAATTGAGCGAAGAAACCTAAAACATTAAGCAAGAAATCTCAACATTTTTAGCCTAAAAGTATTTTTTGACCAGTAACCAGGGTGGTCCTGCAAAAGACACACTCATCTTTCTTTGTTAAAACCTGAAAGAACCTGTAGGCCTTAATCTCCATAATCCACACATAAAATGGGCACTCAGTTGGAAGTCTAATTCTCATCCCTGGTTGATAAAATACCGTAAATCTCATTGTTCTGATAAATATAAAGTAATTGTTTCACATATTCATTTCATTTTTTATCTGTACATCAAATGAAATGAAACTACAAACCTATTTTGAATCATTTATATTTTAACACTTTTGCTTAACCTTACTTGCCACAAAAAAACTTTTTAAACACGTTTAATCAAGAGTGATAAGATAATAATCCCCCCGCCCCAACCGCCTTATAATTTTATTACATTTTTATATCAGATTAAGTAACAAACCATGATGTTGGTTGGTTTCATGACTGAAAGAAAGCTCCAGTCTTTACAAAAAGTCATTAAAACTGAATTGTAAGTCTGTTAAAACTGAAATAAATTTACAAACATTAGCAGTTTTATTGAATAATGAATTAAAATTCAATTAAAAAATATATATATATATTTTTACAGTTATGTAATTCTTTGTACCAGTATAACTCTAGCACTGATGTTCTAAAAGTGCCATAAAAAATCCATGACAAGTTTCAATACCTATGCACCATTCTGAAATTATATGTTAGTCTACTCTTTTCATTGTTACATCTTTATAATAATAAATGATTTGGTTCTGTTCTGTGGTTCATGGGAGTTTTTTTTTTCGCCAGTGGAGTGAAGGTGAGGTCAAGCAGGTGGAGCCTGGGTTGGCATTTTGGGGGTTACTCCCTGGAGGTCAAGGGAAGACAGTTAAAGAGCAAATAGGGGACAATGTCAATATGCAAATTGGGTCAGTTAGGGCCATGGCCTATTTGGCTGCAAATTTACATTCCCATATGTTCCTCAGGAGCCTCTGCATTGTTTAACAGCAAGTGACTTTCCATGAGAAATATCCTTATGCACTCTCGCACATAGTGATTCCTATGTGCGAGATCCGTGAATGCTCTAACAGCTTTTTACCAATTTCACCAGAAGTAGGAAAAATCACTGGTTGCTTAATCAACCTTTACTATCTATTGGATACCTTCCAACAATTTGCAGTAAGTACTGCCTTCATACACTGGTCGTTCCCTGAAACACTGAGATCAAAAAGTCTTGAAGGTTATCCAGTGTCTATTAGAAACATAGCTACATACATTCACTGAGCGCTTTATTAGGACACTTGCACATCTTCTCGTTCATGTAATATTCTATCCAGGCAATAATGAGGGAGTGGTGCATTAAATAAAATGCAAGACAGCAGTTTTAGATAGTGTTCCCATCATTTAACAGAATGCAGTTTTTGATTGTGGCATAATTGTTGGCACCATATGGGCTGGTATCACTGCTGGACTCTTGGGTCTTGGGACACACAACAGTCTCTAGGGTTTACTTAGAGTGGAGCAATAAAGAAAATAAACATCCAGCGAGCAGCATTTCTGTGGACGGAAATACCTTATTGATGAGGGAGGACAGCAGAGACTGGCCAGACTGGTTCACACTGACAAAAAAGCTACAGTTACTCAGACATCTGCCCTGTACAGTTGTAGTGAGCCAAGAAGGCATCTCAGAATGCACAACATGTTGAAACTTAAGGCAGATGTTCTACAACAGCAAAAAAATATATATGGTATATATATATATTATGTTGGGTTCCACTTCTGTCAGCCAGGAGCAAAAAGATGACACTGCAGTGTGAACAGGCTCACTCAAACTGGAGAGCTGAAGACTGGAATAATGTAGTCGTCTGCTCTGATTAATCTTAATTTCAACTGAGACACACAAGGACAGAATTTGGCCATTAGCGTGAATCCGAAACAACCTGCCTTGTGTCAGCTGTCCAACTTGGGGGAGGTGGTGTAATGATGTTTTTTGGCATGATATCAATCAATCAATCATCACATAAATGCCATAGCCATTTGCATATTGTTGCTAATCATGAAACTTGCTTTTCCATTTGTGGTGCAGGGGCGAAGCATAAACATCTATGGTGCATTTAGAGTTTTTGTCTAAGAAAGGTAGACAGAGGGTAAGAGCGCACATGAGCATTATATTAAGGCATTTCTAATTAACAGGGCAGTAGTGGTTGTGAACCCAGGAAAGCAACACACACACACACACCCTTATTTGAACAGATTTAAAAAAGTCCCACAATGTCTATCAGGAGACATTTAGTAAAGTGCATTTATTCTTCATTCGCCTTTGCAAAATATTATTCTGTAAAAGACAATAATCTCCAGTGACAAACTGATTTCTTTACTGCATGTAAATGAACGGTAACATGCACTTACTGTATGATTAACTGACTGTTTTCACATTTTACCCATATAATATTATCCTCTTTATTGACTATCAGGCATGGTGTTATAGTTGTCAGCACTGTGTGATTGCACCATGTCTGTGCATGGAGTTTGTATGTTTCCCTTGTGCTTGGTGGGTTTACTCCCAGAGACCAAAGACATGCAAATTAGGCTAATTGGCGTTTCCAAATTTCATGTAGCGTGTGTGTGCTTGTGCCCCCTATGATAGATTGGAAGGTCGGAGCCAATCCCAGAGGACAGTGCTCCAATCCTGTACACCCTTGTAAAGGATAAGTGCTATAGACCAGGCGTGGAGTGAGAGATTTAGTATTATTGAGTACTGTATATATTTATAATTATGTACTATAATGTAATAACAGAAAGATATATATATATATATATATATATATATATATATATATATATATATATATATATATATATATATATATATATAAAATACTCTTTACGTGTACTTTTATGAAACCAGGGTTAATATTCTCTCCATGTTGTTGTTTCCTCTGGGCACTCCGGTTTCCCCTAACACAACCAAGTTTCCAGTATTGAATTAGGTGTTTTTTACAGTGTTATATAGGTCCAGCTGGGCTCAAGTGAACTCAAATGAACTCAAAACTTTGGCAATCTTGTTGCATGGAAGCCTGTGTGGTCTGCTTAGGATGTGTGTGGTGACTGGAGACAATTCCACTTGACCATGAAGATGGTTGTGGCCTCGGCTTATGCAGACAGCTGTTCTCTCATGACTTGTGACTGCAGTCGCTCAATAGTTCAGGCCTAAACTTCCTTCAAATACTTTTGTACCTGAGCCTCTAATATATACAGACAGCCTCTAATACTCCATAATAACTTAAACACATTTCCTGCTATACTGAACTGGAATTTCCTGTTATTCCAGTCTCCTAACACACAGTATTACTGCAGATCAATCCCTGCTATTCAATATCACCCAAATGAGTATGGGTTCCCTGTTGAGTCTGGTTCCTCACAGGATTTCTACATATTACTTCCATCAGGGACAAGCTGATCATTATGATTTATATATATTTCATCACACTTTTCAAACTGATTTCTCTAATTATTTTTTTGATTCCATCGAGCTGATTTGTGACAATAACCACTGTTTAAACCACTATAAAAATAAAACTGAATTGAATTGAAAATGTACAGTATTTTGCTGTGCATAGTCCAAGACATGCATTCGGAAGAGATCTCAACTTGTCCATGGTGTATGATTGTGAGTGTGTGTATGCGCCAGTGCCATATGATGGGATGGCATCCCATCCGGGGTGTCACCTGGCTTGTGCCCTGAGCTCACTGGGAAAGGGTATTCCCGAGGCTCCAGACTCCCCCAAACCAGTAAGCAGTATAATTTATTATTATTATTTTTATTTTTATGAAACCAAACACTACCTCAGGCTCAAATGTTTAGTAATAGGTAGGTACAACTTCATTAACAGGTACTCAGAAACAAAATGCAGTTTAGCATCTACCAGAAGGGCAAATAAAGGTTTTGGGTAAATTACAAGGTGCAGGTTAAATAAGTAGAATTATGTATATTCGTATATATATAGTAAATGCAGTAAAAATTGTGCAGCATGGCTATGCAGTGAGTATATGCAGTAACTAGAGATTAGATCATTCTAAGAATTGGAAAAGGGGCTATGAGCAGGAATAAAAGCAGGTACTGTCCATAACAATTGGCAGGATATATGCATGTGTATATATAAATATATAAACACTACCGCTCAAAAGTTTGTGATCTCATTCTCCATGGTCGTTCTTAATTTTTTATTCATTTCTACGTTGTAAAGTAATGCTAAAAACGTCTAAAATATACAATAATCTCAGTTGAAAAGTTCATGTTGAGATGTATCTGCTGTTCATAATCTGTAAAATCTTCTAACAGCTCTAATCCGAGGTGCTGTTAATTGGTTATTTTTGAGGCTGGTAACTCTAAATGAACTTCTCCTCTGCAGCAGAGGTAAGTTTTGGTCTTGTTTTCCTGGGAGGGTCTTTATGAGAGTCACTTTCATCATGGTGCTTGAGGGTTTTGCAAATGCACTTGACAATACTGTTCTTGCAAGAACTATTCCAGAAAGGCTGACCTCCACGTCTTAAAATAATAACTGGCTGTTGTTGTTGTTACTTAATTACCTAATTCCATATGTGTTATTTCATAGTTTTAAAATCCCAAGTATTGTTGTAGAATGTAGAAAATAAATCACTAAACCAAAACAACGAAATTTGCAAATGATCCCATTTGAGTGGTAGTATGTGTATATATACTATAGTACAGTGCTGTTCTTTTTTTGTGTGTACAAAAAATTGTGTGATGTATATAGAGATAAATCAATAAAAATAAAAACGAGGTTTTATCTGTACATAGTCAGAACTCTCTTTTTCAAGATATCTTAACGTTTCATACATTGGAGGACCCGAAACCAATCTCTGTCTGTAAGATTTTCTGTCTGTATGTCTGTCCAGACAGATTTGTCACAGCATCACACAAAACTGTCTAGACAGAATTTAATGAAACTTGGGAAGTACTTGCCTGATGTTAAATCAGAGGCCGTACAACTTAGTGTAAACAAGGTTTAAGCTACTCAACCTTACATATATGTGGGCTTCAACCAAATAATAATATAATACCACTGACTGCACTTTAACCGTTTACCTCTGTCTATAAACTCTTTACCTGTATATATTATACTACAGTATATGTGAACAATAGGGGAAATAGTAGAGAGTAATACAGTTGTGAGATGTGTTACAGGTAAGGTTTAAGTGGTTTAACTGTGTAGTGTAGAGTTTAGTTGTGGGAAAGCACTAAGAACTATTTGCCATAACTTAAATAACTCTGTCTGGTTACTTAAAACACATTTATGAACATAAAACTTGTAAATGAATGCTTCATCGCAATTTGCCTTTCAGTAATAAGCCTGTGGAGAGAATGGCTTTATTGTTTGCGGCTTTTTATCAGAGGGCAAAATGCGCTCTCTGTCCACTAGGCGGCTCTCTAACGAGGCACTTTCCTGGATGCAAAACATTCGCTTCATATTGCGTGTTTGGTAAAATAATTATTTTATCTGTAAATTATTTATAGATCAATAAAAAATTTGTAGCGTGATCGCGGAACGCCCCTTATGCGGTTTATAGCCAAAGGGCAAATGCAAATGCTTGCATAACTTAACAGGTAAGTAAATAGTTGTGCTAAGCGCGTTTGGTCGGCTCGCTAGCTTGCTAGCATACACGCAGTGCTCGGTTGCTAGGGAGTTTGAAGCTGTTGGTGGCGTTCGCGTTCAGTAGCTAGTCAGCGTCGTCATATAATTTGTTTTTAATTGTAATTAATATTTGTTTAATGCGATGGCTTGGAATGAAAAATCTGTCGGAACAGGACAACATTGACAAAACTGACGTGTATCGTGCGTCTTTTTTTTTTTTTAATCGGGTGAGATTGCGTTAGCGCTAGCTGCGTTTGCTAGCTAAGTTAGCTTGCTGGTCGCTAGCTAAGTTAGTTGTCTGAACTGATTGAAGGGTAACGTGCCATGTATTTTAGCTACACTGAAATAATGTTATATATATATGCGAAATCTTTAATTGTTTAATTGTCTTTAATCTCTAAAGTTACTTTACTTTGCTCGGAACCATGACTGAAAAAATAAACATACTAAGAAAATCCGAGCTAGCTAGCGCTGGGCGCTGTTTGGACGCGCAGGCCTCTTCGGCCATTTTTGTTGACATTCCTGCTCTCCTTTCATTTCGCACGTAGTTAGCTATCCCGAAAAGTTTTCGATATTATAATTGACAAAATGTAAACGTTTGCAAAGGTTTTAGGCTAAGCACTACTTTTTAAATGACGATTACCAGATGCTAAAACAACCTTTTCAGCGTTTTCTAACCGTAATACTCAGGCAATACTGCATGTAAAGTCAGTGCAGAGAGAGAGAACTTAGCTGTAGCTCAGTAACTTAGCTAGCTATCATTGTGGGGTTTACAGGGTTGTAAACTCAAGTAGGCTGTTTAAATGAAGTAGCCATACAGCAATGTTTTTTTAATTTAATATTATAACAACCCACTTTTTAAATCAGTTATATACTGCTTGTCTCAAGTACTGTTATTCATATTCTTATTCTTTCTCTCTCTTTTTAGTAGTGAACACCAGTAGTCTCATCTAAATTGGCCAGTTTGGCTTGCATCGATGAACTCGCTGGTGCCCACCACCTCGGCCGTCAGTAGCCCTGTTAGTTCCCTGGACTCCCCCCTCTCTGTCATCAGTTCATCCACTGGCTCTCCGGGTGTGCCAGTGACCCCTTCGGTGGGTTACGGACCCATCAGTAACCCACAGGTGCGCCACAGTTAACCCCATGGACAAACATAACTATACGCTGATAACTTGGTCCAGAAGGAGTTCTATTAATATTTCACATATTGTTTGTTGGGTGCCCTGCTATATCCCCCCATACCCCCCCCTCAATTTTTCTTTTTCTTAGATTAATTCCTCGATGTCTGAGCTGCACACCGTCAGCAGCTCTGATGATGTGAAGCCATCCTTTGTTCTGAAGTCACCAGGAGGCACTGGGCCAATGCTGTCCCAAAAAAGACTCTGTGCCATCTGTGGAGATCGCTCCTCCGGTGAGAAGAAAGGGCAAACCAGTTTTACAGAGGCTTTAATAATATATAGTTTTTCTATAATCAAGTAGATAATTTTAGCCCTGGAATTGTACATTGTAAACAGCTTGGATTTACACCTGATCTGTGCTTATATATACCAAAATCTTAATACTGATCCTGGATCAGTGCTAATCCAAGGTGCTTAGTAAGTGTAACCAAGAGTAACTGTGCCTCAGTAATTCTTTGCTTGCTTAATTTCTGGTTTATTGTTCAGGAAAGCACTATGGGGTGTACAGCTGCGAGGGCTGTAAAGGCTTCTTTAAGCGCACAGTGAGGAAGGACCTGAGCTATATCTGCAGAGACAGCAAAGAGTGTCTTGTGGACAAGCGCCAGCGCAATCGTTGCCAGTACTGCCGTTACCAGAAGTGCCTAGCCATGGGCATGAAGAGAGAGGGTGTGTATTTTTGTCATGCTTTCATCGCCCTGTCACAGTATACTATTGCTTGTGCTTGTATTGGTTTGGTCTTTTTGGCTCTATTTAGGCTTGGCCTTATGTTTCGGATAAGAAATGCCTGGTGAACATGTGCACGTGTGTGAAACAGGGTCAAATGTGTTTTACGATCCTGCCACTTGGAATAAATTCAGCATGTGGCTGGATTACATTTGTAGTGTCCCCGACAACAGAAATAAATGGCCAGTGACCAGTGTTGCTAGGGCTGCAGTTTTACCATGGACTCATTCTATTTCTGAACTGCCTACGCAGTAATTTCTGAACTGCCTATGCAATAATTAATGCATGTAATCATTTGTTGGCTTTTTTTCTTTTTTTGGGGGGTAAATGAGCATTTTAAACATTCTCTCTCAATGAAAGTTTTACATCTTCTCTCGTATGTGTGTTTCTTGTTACTATTTTTAAATAATTCTCCTTGACACTATTTGAATGTGTGCAAGCGAGTTGGTCCTCATTCTCACAATTATTCTATATTACTTTGGTGAAATATATATTTTTTATTTATTTGTTTATTAAATATCAGCTCTCTCCAATGGTGTTAAGAACAAGCGATATGACTCAACATGACCACAAACCCAACAGCTTCTGAATGATAATTCACCCTCTTGCTCAAAATCTACAATGAACTGTAATAAAATTTTCCTCAAGAAATAAAAACAGGACAATATGTCCCTGAATACATGAAGAGTGAAATCACAAGGATAACTTTAGACACTTCCCTACGGTTAATATGTTTTTTTATTTATTTATTTATTATTATTATTATTTTTTTTACCTGGTTTATGAAAACCTTTATTTCTTACACCCGGCAGCTGTTCAGGAGGAGCGGCAGAGGAATAAGGAGCGTGATGGAGATTATGACTGTAATAGTGCAGCCAATGAGGAGATGCCTGTGGAGAAGATCCTGGAAGCTGAGACGGCTGTGGATCACAAGACAGAATTGCACTCTGCTAGCAGCTCTGCTGGTGCTGTGAGTGTTTGTCCAATTTTTTTTTTATTTTATATTTTATTTAATAGTGAGCTCTAGAGGGGATTTGAATTTTTTGGTGAGCTTCTTACTTTCCACACACCTTGTAGCGGGTTATTAAAAAAAAAAAAAACCCAAGGCCCACAAATTTTACATCATGTTAGTATGGCTCTTTAATGTGATGTTTCCTCAGTTAGACAGTATTTTATTATTTATTATTAACAAATTATTGTTTATGTAATAATAGTGTGTTTGCATTTGTTTATCAGGGTAGCAGATTGCCCTGATAACCAAAATATTGTTTTATTTTCATAATTTAAGCCCAGATGTGTTGTAAGCACATTCCAAGTGTGAAAGGTTCTAATACTGTTATCTTTTTGGCATACATGAGTAAGTGATAGCCAAGATGAATTAAGGAGAGTTGTTTTACTGCCCTGCTTTGAAGCAAGATGGTGTAATTAAGGCTGATAAGGTTTATAAAGATAAGAAATAGGATGAAAGGACGATATATGATATATGACAGTTTATTTCTGTTGATCTTGAAAGCTGTAGACACCACGACTTCGCAAAAGTTAGCATCACAAAAGTTCCCTGAAAAATTGGTCTTCTCAAGCGTAGTGTCTTCATCCCTATTAAAACAGGCAAGAGGCAATTTTTCATAAATAGCCATGTAAGAGTAACAGAATCAGTTTTTGCTATATTGCAAGCTTTTTGTAGTTATAATATTAAAGATGTGTATATTTACAAGGGACGTTCAAGTCTTGATTGGGCAGGATAACAGAACTAGTCAGAAAGTAAAACTACCTTTATTCTTCTGCACTAATCTCTTATCCCAGTGTTTCACTAGTTCCCACAGACAGATAATTTTTTTTCTGCAAGTAAGTGACAAGTTATCTGTTGATTTTTACGGATCAGGCTTTCCACTTGCTAGATGTTCACTGGAACAACTGCTGTTGCCAGTCTACAAACCATTCAAGTGTTTTACTGCGGTTAAGAGTCTCATCACTCTGCTGTGTTTGACGTTTTCTGTAAATGCCGATCAGAGATCATGGAAATTCTGAGGTCGACATGATAAAGTTGGCGTGTTTGACATTCATGTTTACAAAGTCAGTATCTAGAGAATAAGCCTCTGTTATCGATCACAGCTTGACAATGCAGGCATGGTTTTCTGTACAAATTCTCAGCTGATACCATAGAATTAGTCTGTCTTTCCTTGGTGTTTTCAATCTTGGCCTTCCGGACCTCCGGCGATCAGCAATGGAACCAGTTGTTGGGAATCTATTCTGTAGCTATTCCTGGCAACTCCAAACTGTTTTGTGATTCCTGCTTATGATGCACCAAGTTGAAGCATTCTTATGACCCTCTCTCTGCTAGCATTGTCTAAACTGGGCCTGACATTGTTCAGTAACACTCTACTGAGCATAATGGTGATTTTACCTGACCTGTGTTCCTAACATAAGGCAAATATAACGTGGATTAAATGTAAGGGTTTTAAATAATTTTTTTAGGTCTATCATTTATAATATACTACGTTATTATTATTTGTATGTACATTAACCAGTAAAGTGTTTTATTGTAAAAATGTCGGATGTTTATATGATGGCAATCTGTTTTATTATCACAGTATAAAGTTCTAAGGAAAACCATTCTTTAACTCATTCCCCCTTCCTGTCCTTTAGGCCATCGACCCAGTGACTAACATCTGCCAAGCAGCAGATAAACAGCTGTTTGGCCTGGTGGAGTGGGCCAAGCGCATCCCACATTTCTCTGACCTGCCTCTGGATGACCAGGTCATTCTGCTACGTGCAGGTAGAAGCGTTCACTTTCTACAACTACAAACTACTCTAACTTTTAAACCAGGTCCTTTAGTCAAAGGAGCAAGATATGCTTGTCTGTAAATAATAAATAATGCAACAAATGACTATGCTAATAATCTTTATTCTTGTGAAGAAAAAAAACCTTCATTGATGACATGTTTTGTTTAGTGTGGCGGACTGACTTTTAAAACTAGCCTAAATCGTGTTATAGAAGTAAAGGGACTTTTCTTTCCCATTGAATCTGTACTTCAGGGTGGAATGAGCTGCTTATTGCCTCGCTTTCTCACCGCTCGATCGGGGTGGAGGATGGACTTCTGCTGACTACGGGCTTGCATGTGCTCAGAGACAGGTGACACCTCACTACAGTTACTTATTGTTAAGTAGCGTAGGAATTTGTTTAAAAAGCTAAGTGCATGCATTGTGATTATGTGTACTGTAAACATTTTATTGATGCACTGATTACAAAGTTCTTGGCCAATATTGCTGTTTAAACATTAAATTGCTAGATACTGTTGTTTTTGACCATTTTCATGCTATCTTTTATTCTTTTATGCACTTATCTTGTTTCAGAAGCCTTTCTAATATTTCTATGTTTAGCCAAAAAGCATTCAGTATTTACCTAGCCCAAAAGATATAATTTTTGTAAAATATAAATGTAATGCCTTAGTTCCAGTACTTCAAGTGCTGCTCATTTAAATAAAATAATTACAAAGTTTTCCTTCCTACATGAAAAGAATAAGATAAAGTCATGCATGTTTGAGCAACAATATGATGTTAAAGGTTCAATAATTGCGAGCAATAAAATTCTATTAAAATATGAATATGACTCATAACTAAGGAAAATGTCTTGACATGAGAAATGATAATGCTTTATAGTATTTGTTTGATGCAGACATGCATATTTTAAGCCAGACAGCACAATATTTTTGTTATAATAATATTCCCCTTCTCAGATTGCTTATAATTTTGCTGCTTTCACCACCGTCATTGTTTTCTATGTTTTATGTCTCTGATACCAGCTTTTTGCTTAGCAAAAAAAACATTCTGCTCCTCTGCTGTGTGAAGTTTTCTAAAAAGACATACAAATGTCACGTTCAAAAGTATCTAAAACCGCTTTTTAGTACTGCCAGTTAGCACGATTCAGGCCAGATGTAAATGGCTTTCAGGCCTTCTTTTGCAAGCATGCTACTGCCTGCGGATGTTTTGCTCCATATGCAGCACTCACTCATCAGTGTTGTCTCATTCACTTGTGGCTAGCAGGGCTCCTCTAAAAGCAGTTCACATACCTGGCATTTCGAAGGTGGTTTGTTAGTACCACATGAACATTTCTTCTTAAAGACTTTAAAATATTTAGAAACGTTCACACTTTGTGTCGTCCATTTTTCTATTATTAGTATTATAGCAAGTACAACAAGTACAAAGTTAGCCCAGATAATGTAGTGAACTTGTAATGTAGCCTTCATAATTAGTTTGAAAGCCTTTGTTTTTGTTTTCTGCAACCATGTAAAAATGTGTTAGAATTAAAATAAAATAAAAAAACAACAAAAAAAAAAAATGACTCTCAGTGCATTACCTATATAGCAGTGAAAAAAAAAAACTCCAAGTAAAAATTAGTTATTGGTTGCTTTTAACAAGCTTTTGTGTGTTGAAGCATATTATTAAGACATGTTGCATTTTTTTCAGTAAATATTAAAGAAATGCATTACAACTAGTTTTACTGCTTTACACATTACAACTAGTACTACTGCTTTCCTATCTCCACAGAGAAAGTGCACGCAGTCCTGAGGTGGGGGCTATATTTGACAGGTACGTGAATGAGTATCAGGCTCCTCACTTTTTACATCTGAGTTCAGTTCAATAAGCAATTCTAATAACGTGTAAGCAGTACTTTAAGTCAGAAATTTACTGTTGTTCATTCCTACCTCATAATTTTCTCACTTTCCTTCCCAACTCTAGAGTGCTCACTGAGTTGGTAAATAAAATGCGAGATATGCAGATGGACAAGACTGAGCTTGGATGTCTGCGAGCCATAATCCTCTTTAACCCAGGTGCAGTTATCAGATCTTACTGGTTACAGGCTTTTGCGAGAAATATCTGATTTGCAAACATTCTTCCAGCATTCAAATAGCTTCTGCAATCTCTGGTAAAAAAATGTTATGATAAGCTATGCTTTGTAACACGGGTGGCAGAGAACCGATTAATCTCATGGCTTATGTGGCAAATCAGTACATGTCCAGGAGGAACTCAGGGCTGTTAGGGACTAGTAATAGTGTTAGCATGCCTCAATAAAAATATCATTTAGAACCTTTTACCATTTAACATTTAGAACCTCTCACTTTCACCCATCAAGTGTGTAATGAGTTGTGTAGTACAAAAACATTCCCGTTGGTCTCTATTAGATTCTGTAGCTGTTCTGTAGCCGGGTAATAATATAAATACTGCGACTTGGATAAATAATTTGACTTCTCATTTACTAGCTTCCTACCACTCTGGAGAGAAAAGTATTCCTTGTGGGAGTGACCCCCCCCCCCTTTAGAGTTATATGTCAGCATTTTGAGTATCTGAGCATCCCTATGAGGTGTAAACACAAATTTGCTGCTAATTGTGAGACATTTATATTGATCATAATTCCACATAGACATGTCTGCACTTAGAGAACCTGTTCTTTATCTAATTTGTACTAGACATGGATATGCAAAATATCAAATCGATCTGTATTGCACATGTTTTATGGTATTGGCTGATATGGCTGTTTAAAGTAAAAAATAATTTTCATGGTCTGGTGTAAAATAGCATTATTTTCTCAGAAGAAAGTATCCATTTTGATTAAAATATTACCATTCTTTTAAGGTTTGTGCAGTAACTTTGGTTAACGTTAAAGCAGAGCTTTGAAGCTTGTAAAGTGCTATTTTTTCCCCTCTGTATTGTTGTTTAGATGCCAAAGGTCTTAGCAACACGAGTGAGGTGGAACTCCTGCGAGAGAGAGTGTATGCATCCTTAGAGGCCTACTGCAGGCAGAAATACCCTGAGCAGCAGGGGAGGTATGCTATTTCTTTCTAACCAATTCGCTGCAATTTTTGCAGCATACGCTGCTGTTACTCCATGCTAAGCCTTAAAAACCCATTGGAACATGCTGAAGCAGGTTTTTAAAAAGAACAAGTAAGGCAACAAGTGTAAAGAACTTTGAGGCTGGCAGAAGACATGACATTCCTATAACCTGTTATTATCGGATAAACAACCATACACTGTCACCCAATATAGCAAGCCCATAAGCTACATCATTAATGTATTATTACAATTGAATTTGCCATTTGGTGTCATTATTTGAATAAAGGTTTTAGACAAATATACTTATTTTTTTCATTGCTAGGATTTATTTAAAAATTCCTTTAAATTTGTTGGATGATAGTCCAAGCAGCAAAACAAGTATATACTAGTGTGAATTGCAGATGAAATAATCACCACTGTCGTCACTAAGTTTGGATCAAATGCCATGACCTTCCTGTTTTTATCGTAACCTGTTGCTAATTAGCTGATAGTGAAACTCACAAGCAAAACAGTCAGCATTCTGTTTGACCTGCACCAAGTTATTCTGTTATAAAGTTGTTATAAATTAAATCTGTTGAAATTAACCCCCTCTGTAGGATAACACTTGTCATTACATACTTGTGGAAAAATGTTTTGTAGCATGGATTGAGCTGCAGCACCTTTCACAACACAGATTAATCTCATGAGTATTAAGCATATGTGGAGAGATCTCAGAGCTGTAGTGGACTAGTGTTCGCAAGAAAAACCTCAAGGAAAAATAGTAACTATGAAACTTTGAAATCTTTTTGTTTTGAATTTGTAAGCATTTTATGCATTAGAAATCGACATCTGAGGTTTCTTTGGTGCAACTGGACTATAACACTAGGACAGATTTAAATTAGTGTCAAATTTTCAGAAATCTACATAGAATTTGTCTCGTAATGTTCGTTAATGTTCATTTCAGCATGGAGAGGAAAAACCTGAGGTCTAGAGAATTCCTTGATGTTGAGCACTTTTTTCCCTCTTTCTCGTCCCTTTCCTCGCTTTCCTCATCTAGGTTTGCCAAGCTCCTGCTCAGGCTGCCTGCGCTGCGCTCCATTGGGCTCAAGTGTTTGGAACACCTTTTTTTCTTCAAGTTGATCGGAGACACGCCTATTGAGACGTTCCTGATGGAGATGCTGGAGGCTCCCCACTAGCTTTGCCCTGAGGGAGGCTGGGAGATGACATCACTGTGACTGCACTTTTCAATCTCAGGGGAACTTGAGCAATTGGCCAGCCTCCAGTCTGCGATACACTTGTTGCTAGGGTTGTCTCATTGTAAGTGCAAAACAGAGTCTAAAAACCCAAGACTTGCCATGAACTTAGAGTATGTTGGTGCTATATTTCAGTCTTGAATTCTTGTGGATTTAAAAAAAAAAAAAAAAAAAGATTGGAACCTTCAGTTTCCTTCCCTAGCTTATATGGGATTTACATTTTGATAAAACCATTTAAGGCTTTTAAACTTGTGGATGTTGAGCTTTATTTGTCTGTAAGTGTGCTCCATCATCTCGTCAGTGTAGTTTCTTTTACTCCTTAAGGGACTAATTTATTCAGCTCAGACCTTAAAGGACTGGCGATACGAACAACTGAAAGAACAGTTAGGAATAACTGTTTAAAAATCTATAAGCTGACATCGCTCTCCCAGTTAAGCTAGCCTGGCCAAACATGTATGCAATGAAACTTACAGAAGTCTGGAGAAAAGCTCATTATGATGTGCAATTTGCAAAATGATGTTAGTCAAATATTTTGGAGTTGATTCCAGGGAAGCGAGGTCTTACCATGCGCTCATCGATGTTAATCATGGGTGCTTGACTGATCTTTTATGCTTGATACATCGTACTGTTTTTTTTTTTTCCTTCATCTTTTTTCTTTTTGTTCTGTTTGCAGTTTTGGTGAAAAACTGAAAAAAAAAAAAAAAACTAGGATATTCAGTTCACTAAATTAGCCATGCATTGCTTTATGACTGCAGTGTTCCAGACTGAAGTCGGTAAAATTGCTTGCGACATTGCTTTTTCTCTCAGTTATTCTTTTTGTAGTACACGCTTGTTTTATCACATATCACATAACCTTGTAACTTGAGTTATGATTCCTTATGTAAACTGCACTATACCAGTTCAAATATCAAATATTTGACCAAAAAGGGGTCATATTTGTGTATGCTTTGGTGCTTAAAAAAAAAAAAAAAAAAGAAAAGAAAAAAAAGAAACAGCTGTTTTGATGTTACATCCCTGAAAACGCACATAGAAAGTTGTAAGCAGGAAACGGTTATATTTTAACAAAATTGAATCTGAGCAATAGCAAATTTTAAATACAAATGTGTATCCTCTTCTCACTTTGAAGTGAAAAATTGTCAATTTCTAGTACTGTGCAAACGTTTGTTCAGGGACAGTAAAACGTGATTGCTACAAAAGCGCAGAAATCCACATACATTTATATTCCAATAATTTTATCATTGATTTTAGTTGATTTGTACATCTAAAATACAAAAAAAGACCTTAGTTTGCACTGTATTTCCTGTGAATCCCAGTTTTCTGACTGTCTTTGCTCTTTTTCTTAGTGATATGTTTTTCAATTAGATTTGTAATCTTGCTGGTTTTTGTAAAATCTTTGCTTTGCTGTTGTATTTTTGTGTCCATGCCAACAGCTTTGGGGACGAAGACCACAGAGACTTTGAAATGCAAGTTCCCTATTGGCAGAAATGTTTACTACACCTTCGGGTTGTTTTGTATGGTCCTGTACAACCACCATCTTAACTGCATTAGACATGTTTGTGTCTGCCATTGCACTAAATTTGTCATACAATGATGATTGTAATGATCCTCCATCAGGTTCTCCATCGATAGAGCTCAATTTAGAGGAGCTTGATGGGCACTGCAAGTGAACCATATGGACACGACCCTAAATAAAAGCTGGTGACATCAGGATTTGTGTGGTGTTTCGTCTGTCATTAAACGGATGGGGACAATTAATGGGCTATAGTAGAGCCATAGCACTACTATAGAAGTACTAAAAAATATGGCACCTGGTTCAACAAATTGCCTCATCAGTTATCAAGTCGGGTTCTATGTTTATTAGGCTTAAGATGAGAGCAGTTTCCAGCTGTGTGCGCTTTGGTTTTCCAAAACTTCAGTGTTCCCAGCCTTGTATTAGAAAGAAGGTTGTTTAATGTATGGAGTGTGTCATGGTGGGCGAATTAATAAATACTTTAGCTGTGGTTATACAGTTTCATAGAAATACTACCATGTAATAGTGTTTGGTCAGCTCGTTAATACCATAGACTGTATAAAAACTGGACAAACACGCTAGTCCACAAGCTAGTCAGCTTAGCTTTAGCTTAGCTAAAATGCTATGCTGGCTAAAATAAATTTGATATACTTATGCAATTGATTGAACTGTCATCCACACTGTATTTCCCATGTCCACTCCTACAATTCTTGATCATTTAAACTACAATGATTCCAGTTAGCTCAAGTAATGCATAGGTGACAGCTAGATGCCTGCAATGCAGCTGTTGCTCAAATCAGCCATGCCTATATTTATCCATAATTTTATTATTAGGGTTAGATTGTCAAGCAAGAGTAGAGTGAGGCTGGAGTCAGCACGAGCTGCCACACACAGCCACCTTTAGGAAATGGGTTACACCTGTACTCCTGAAGCAGAGGCACCGTTAGCATTGTCTTACCTGCATTTCATTAGGAAATCAAGGTCCCAGAGTCTGGAGGAAGAGTGGGGAGAAACAGAATTGAAGTTGCTCAAAGACCAGTGTGACGTTTTTACCGTTAATCATCATTTGGGGTGCCGAGTCATCTGCTGGTGTGGGTTCACTGTGTTTCATCACAGGTTCAAGGTCAGCGCAGCCGTCTACCAGGAAGTTTTGGGGCATTTCATGCTTCCCTCTGCTGACCAGCTTTATGGAGATGCTGATTAAATTTTCCAGCAATGGCTTGGCACCTACCCAAAAGTACTAATACCTGGTTTAAGGACCAGGGTCTCCCTGTGATTGGCTGGCCAGCAAACTCACCCGACCTAA
>JAAGKR010008628.1:0-30341 GCA_011419295.1 Clarias macrocephalus | reverse complement strand
AAGCAGCATTGGCATGTTATTAGATTCAAGGTATATATTGATTTACCATGCAGTTATGTACGTTGCATAACCTGGCAGGTTTCTGATATTATGGGCAATGAGATTAAATATATGTTTTTAGACCTGGTAAGGTCTGAACAAAGCACTACTGTAGTTGTTTGAACAAATCTTGGACTTATATACAGGATCTGACCTCTCTCACACTCATATAACAAGGGTATTGCTCTTGTTATCTGTTTCATAGAAACAGAAACTTTAAGAATGAACTCAACATTCTAGTCAAACCCTAAACATTCTTAAAACATTTAAATTCTGTCGGTACTTGATTGATCCTATATGCAGCTTTTTATTACCACTTTCAGAATGCCCATGTAAACGGCCATATGTGTGTACTGTGCAAGACCATTTAGCTTAATCAGTGTAGCTGTGCTTTAAGTCAAGCCAGCTGCATATTGAAACCATAGTGTGCATAGTAGATTATGATTCGATAGGAACTCTCAGGCCTTCTGTATCCAGACATTTGAGATATGACAATTATTAAAAACTATGCCTCAAACTGAAGTAACCCATCAAAATGTGTGTGTTCACAACATCAGTCAAGTTCCAGCCTTAAACCCTACCACTGGTTCTCCCAGTTTAAATAAATTTCATATATATATATTATATAATAGAAATATTGTCATTTCTAATCAAGTATCAACAGATTTTTTTTTTTATTCAAGCTCTTAATTATGACATTTGGAATTATTTAAGATGCTTTACTGCAGCTGTTATTGGAAGAAATAAAATTTGTCCATCTTAGTCAAGAACTATTAATACAACAAAACGATGACCAAACTGTACATTACATTCAAGTTTTGCTGCTGTTCTGCATTGACACCCCTTTCACAAGAAGTTGTTTTTCAAAATCAGCCTTTTTTATCAGTAATAGAGTTCTTCATCAGAGAATTAAAGAATAAAAAATGGTGAATCCAGAGGTCTGAAAAAACAAAGAACTTCCATTTGCTGTCAACTGGTTGATCAGGTTCGTGTCCAGATGCTAAAATATGGTGCATGTTTTTGACTTCCCTCCTTCAGTAACTTCTGGTACTGAAAAAGAAATGGTAAAGTTTAGAGCAAAGAGTTTAGAGTAAAGTTTTTTTTTTTTTTTTTTTTAATAAATCCTTCAAAGCATAGGTATTTTGTTAACATGGTGGGTTAATGTCCAAAGTTCTGAATCTTGGAGAACCATGTTTATCAGTATTTATCAGTGGCTTTAAATAGACCTTTTGGTTCCTCCACTTTCTTCTTTTCATTCTCAATGGCATCCAGTTTGGCTTGATATGCATCAGCCAGCTCTTTCCAGTGGGCTCTGTTGTTGTTCAGACCATCAAACATGGGAGTGATCTCCTTATGGAATCTTGAAAATTCCTGCATGAGAAAAAGACATGTTTTGCTTTTCAAAATCGTCTTTCAAAATTTAGCTTGCAAGTACTAAAATTTATTTTGGAAGTGGATTAGGGCCACCATAAAAAATATTTGAGTTCTGACTTTTTTTCCCCCCCTCAGAATTCAGACTTTACACTAAAGTCAGAATTCTAAGAATAAAATTCTGAATTTGGAGATTAAAGTCAGAATTTTGAGAAGAAAAAAAAGGCAACATTCTCAGATTTGTTTCTTGGAATTCTGTCTCTAATCTAAACTTTAAACTCAGAATTCTGACTTTAAACTCAGAATTCTAAAATTTAAAGATTAGATTAGAGTCAGAATCCTGAGAAAAAAAAAGAGTCAGAACTCACATTTTTTATGGTCGCCCAAATCCTCATCTTTAAGATACAGCTGAATGCACAGAAAAAGTCACCTTGTACACAAATGAGCAGACAAAATCTATGAAGCCGCACTGCATCTTTGGCAGCTCGTCCGCTTTCCTCCTGTCCATCATGGGCTGAGGAAAGATTTCCCAACAAAAAACACTGTTAGCTGCTGGACAAAATTAGATAAACTATCACGATTTAGCTATATATACTGTATGGTTTATATAAATACTAAAAATGAGATCAGAGAACACATTCCAATTACTCACGATAGGTTCTTGCTCAAGTACAGTTCTCTCTAGGTCTCCCTGCTCCCAGAATTCAGCAGCTACCATCAGAGCCACCTTCAGCAGAAACGAAAACACTATCTAAAAAGCTGCTTGACAGGTCAAGTAGACTAGTTCTATGTTAAATTGTCAGCGACATGCCTTGCTTTGGACCTCCCATGGTTTTGTGATGGCAGACAGGTCACAGCCAGTCATCATCATTGCCCTGTATCCAACCAAAGAGAACAAAATAATGACCACATGTTAAACATGATACTCAATGAATTATTATTTTTAATAATAAATATTTGGTAATGCTATTTACATTATGATTTCTTTCCTAACAGGATTGTTGGCTACGTAGTTAATGGCTTCCTTCTCATCAGCCATTGGTTCTGTGGCATCAACAATCTTCTGGAACATTGTTCTTTTTCTGTAAGGTATAGGAATAGCACAGCGTTCAGACAGACTTTTTTTTTTTTTTTTTTTTTTTTTTTAAAGGATTGATGCAATTCAGAGGAGCAAGACCTACTTGAAATACAAAGCCAGATCAGTGGCAATAATGCAGACATCATGTAAATGCTGCACTGTTTCAAACTGGCGTTTTTGAAGACTCTGAAAAATGTTTAGGTTCTGTAGACCAAAGAAAACAAAACAGTTAGATGTATCATGTTTACATACATTATATGGCCAAAATGATGGAGATCATCTGACATGTGGGGATTTTTTCCCCCACAAACTATTGCCACAAAGTTGGTGGCACACATTTGTATAGGATTCCACTGTATAATGTAGTGTTACAAATTCCCTTCGTTGGACTGGGTTCTACAAAGACAGCGTCTGGCTCATGAAGACATTATGTGCCAGAGTTGGAGTGGAAGAACCTAAGTGGCTTGCACAGAATCCTGACCTCATCAATGCTCTTGCGGCTGAATGTGCAATCAGCCACCCTAAAAAACTGAACGTTTTTGTAACATCAAAGAAATTATGGTTCAGTGATAGTTTAATGATGGCCAGATGGTCATGTGTGCACAAACTTTTGAACATATAGCGTACATATACTCTACATATTCTTTACATTACTAAAACAAAATGTTTGTTTCCAAACGTATTGATTTAATTTCTTTTGATTGTGTGAAGTTGCTTTGCGACAATGACAATTGTTAAATGCGCTGTACAAATAAAATTTAATTGAAACCTCTTCTCCCATCAGAGTCTTGCTATATTCCAGATGGTGTCTTTCCAGAATAGAGGAACCATGAAGTTTGGCCAAAGGTGAAGCACTCCTGCAATGGAAATGAAAGGAATATAAGTGAATATACAACAAAAACAGTTTTGTGAATTAAAGATCAGCCAATTCCATACTTGGTCTGATAGAGGTTGTTGGTCCCTCTGTGGTCAATATCATGGCAAAAAGCAGCTGCCACCATCGCAAAGGCATCAAGGTCTGAGTAGTATTTTCTCAGCTTTCCAGTCTGTTCGGAAAAGGACAAGTAAGAAGGGACGTATGTCATATAGACAGTGCAGAGTCAGTGGAGGTAAACTAGTTGTCAAAGATAAGGAGAACAAATAAATAGCACATGTTTATTAGGTAGCTACATCAGGGTGACAATGTCCGGTGATCATTTGTGTACCCACGTGCTTGTCTTTCTCATGTACTCACTCTGAACACTTTTGTGAACTTGTACCTACTGGGAAGACCACATTTTCAAAAGGATCAATGTCAACCCTGGCCTGATATTCAGGAAGTTCACAGCGTCCTGAGGGCTCGATGACTGATGCAGCATGACATGACTGATTTCTCTTTTTTCTCTTTTTAGAAACACTTGTTCAAATGATTTATTTAAATGATTTAATGCCAGAGAAACACATTAGGAATAACCAACCAGTATCCACTTTGCTCACAGAGCACTAGGAATATTTGAAATTTCATTTGCTTATCCGGCGGCACGGTGATGTAGAGGTTAGCACTGTCGCCTTGCACCGCCAGGGTCCGGGTTCGATCGCCAGCGAGGCTCGATTCCTGTCTCTGTGTGCATGGAGTTTGCATGTTCTCCCCGTGCTTGGTGGGTTTCCTCTGGGGACTCCGGTTTCCTCCCACAGTCCAAAGACATGTAGGTTAGGTTAATTGGCGTTCCCAAATTGGCCGGAATGAGTGTGTGTGTGTGTATGTGTGTGTGCCCTGCAATGGATTGGCACCCTGTCCAGGGTGTACCCCGCCTTGTGCCCCAAGTCTCCTGGGATAGGCTCCCTGAATACAGGATAAAGTGGTACAGATGGTGAGTGAGAGTGAGTGCAATTAATGCAATTAATTGTGCAAATCAGAAAATAATGCAAATATAGGTCAAGAGCTGTAGTTAATGTTCTTACTATACATTAGTATGAGGAGAATGTTATCGCAATGACTGTGGCATGTTTGTTGGTGCCAGACAGACTAGTTTGAAGATTTCTGCTAATTCTGATCCTTACACATCAACAGTCTATAGGATGGTGTGAAAAACAAAAATATTAAGTCAGTGGTGTTTCTGTGAGTAAAATTGTGGCCCACCGAAAGTAAATAGGAAGATTAAAAAAAAAATTTGCCTGATCTGACCAAGGAGCAACTTCCTGTTATGAAAAAAAAAAAAGAGTCCAATGTGCAGTACCTCGAGTGACCACTGGGACCACTAATTGCCTCCAAAAATGAATCAATCCGCATAGACGCTCCTCCCACCCCCAAGCTAGATTTTCCATTATTGACAATTGTATGGGGTGAATCAGTTAAACTACATTAAACCATAAAATTATGCATAATTAGGGGCAGGGCTGATTTGAGTGATAGCTGAATTGCAGGTGTCAAACCTCTAGCTGTCTGCCATGCGTCATGCATCACTTTAGCTAACAAACTAACTGGGATTGGTGGACTTCTCAGCTGTGTAGATCTTGAAATGGGATGATGTGTAGAGTATGGATGTAGGTGTAGGGTATCAAATGCAAATGCTGTAACGTTAGCATATACGTTAACATTTAGCTAAGCTAAATATAAGATAACTTTTGTCCAGTTATATACAGGCTGTGGATCTGATTTCTTCTGTGACGTGGATCGGAATTTAAGCATCAACAACATCCTTTTAATAAGCTCCAGCGTTCAACAGCCAGATCACACATAGCAAGCGTATAAAACACGACCAGTCAAGCATAAAGGCCTGAACCCGTTTGCATATTGTAGCTGAAAAGTGTATCCCTTCAGGGTCAGAATTTACCCATTTTTGAATTGGTTAATTCCAGCATAATAATGCCCCATGTCAGGAAATACAAGTCATCTGAAACTAGTTGATCCTGACAAAGAGTTCAGTGTACTTCAGTGGACTCAATCCAACAGAGCTCTTTTGGGATGTAGTTGAATGGGATCATAGCATAGCATAGCATAGCATAGCATCAGTGTGCATTTAACAAATCGTGACAATTATAGGGAAGTGTAATACAGATTCCATTTCCAATACTGAAACTGAATAAAATTACCTACCTGCAGTAAACAAAACATGGTTTGTCCCACATTGAAGCCATGCCTCCAGTTATGGTAAGTAATGTCTCTGTAACCCTTCCTGACTGTGTACATCCATCTGGTTAGTACCTGAGGTAAGTTTTGGGAAATGCATTATAACACTAATGAATTTTTATTCTAAAGACTCACAGATGTTACATCTCACAGATCTGTTATATATATAATTTATGCATTATACCAATCAGCCATAACATTATGATCATCTACCTAATATTGAGTAGGTCCCCTCTTCTGCAACCAAAACAAAGACATCTTTCTATGTGAACCAACGATAACATTTTCAGCAATTCAAGCTATCTAGCTCTTTTACTAGATTGGAAACACAGACCAGCCTGTGCTCCCCACGTTTATCAATGAATCTTGGCCACCCATCACCCTGTCGCTGGTTCACCGGTTTCCACAATTTCCACAATCAAAGTAGCCACAGTTATAATATCTCATTACAGTGGTGGCTGGAAGAGGGTGGGATAGATTATGCAGCACTGATGTGTTGATGTGTTGGAAGCAGAAAGAAATGGGCAAGCATAAGGATTTAATTGACGTTGAAAACCGACAAACTGTGATGGCTCTTTAACTGGGTCAGAGCAACTCCAAAACTGCAGCTCTTGTTGGATGTTCCTCGTCTTCACTGGTCAGGAAGGAAAACCGGAAAACCTGACACGGTGATGAGTGACCAAGTCTCACTGATGCATGTGGGGAGTAAAGGCTGGTCCATGTAGCCCAATACAATTGAAGAGTGACTGTAGATCAAATTGCTAAAAATGTTAATGCTGGTTCTGAAAGGAATCACATCACATCATAGTTTTGGTGGAAAAAGTGTGGGACAAACCATTTAATATTAGGAAGGTGGTCATAATGTTGTGACTGATAGTTGTATATCAGTATTAATAATAATCTTACACTTTTAACTGCTGATTATACATGTAGCCTGTTAACATAATAAAAAAACATGCAATTATTAATTTGTTTAAGTGGGAAAATTGTGCTTTTTCTGGAAACTCAAATAAGGTAAAAATGTGTCTGACCTCTGGAGGAACTTTGAACTTCTCCACCACACCAAGTTCGAAGAAGCAGCGGATACCACACTTTATAAGGTCGACTTCAGAAAGAGGAAAGTCACTGAAGTGGAACTCTAGCAGTTCAACATCCTTGGCCTCAGGTATGTTTGCCCTCTGTTCATGAGCATGCGTGATACGTTAAGCCCAGCATCAGACAACTTCCTTATTTCCATACTGATGACAAAGTGCTGACTAATTATGTACATATAATTGTCTATAGGCTTACCAGGAGTTTGTACATTTCTTTTTGATCACACTCCTCTGGTTCTTTGTTGAACTTCTCCCTTGTGTTCTGAAAGACATGAACTGAGCATGTGAGATCTTAATGTTCACCTACACTGGAATATATATATATATATATATATGTACACATGTATAATGTAGTGAGCTCACCAGGATCTCCTGGACCTCGCTCAGGGTAGCTCTGGTTTGATACAGAACCATCTCCTGAGCAATCTCTTTCTTCCACTCCATTCTGTTCAGCTTATCATAAGTGTCACAGTTGAGCACAGACCATCCCAGGAATTGCGTGAGGGCCTATGTGAGAAGAAGCTTGCAACATAAAAGCTCAAACAGAGCCCTTTATCTATCAGCGTCTAAAGCATTAAATGAATTGAACAGTAACAGTTGTGGCTGTCTTACCTCAGTGATCTGCTCATCTTGCTCTTCAAACGGCTTGCCATCTTTTCGGTTGAAGAATGTGGCCACGCCTACGATTTCCTCTTTTTTGTTGACAATCGGAAGAGACAAGACGTTCTTGATGACAAAGCCTGTATCATCCACTGCTGTTTTCTGGGGTCAATATAAACAGACAGATATGAATTATGACAAAATGAATGTGCAACATGCATTACACAGTGATCAGGCTTGTTGGTCATGTGAAAGATGGTCAGGTTTATGATGGGCAATCTCAAGAATTCTCAAGAACTGAATATAACACTATATGTAAACATGCTACTTTTGAATGGTGTCTTAGTAAGAGTGTATTTCTGCCTTACACCCAGTGTGGCTTAGTGGGCACTGGTGGCTCAGCAGTACAGTAGTAGTGTTTCGCCTGACATGCAAAAGGTCTGAGTTCGATTCCTAGCCGGGGCCCAAGTCCCAGTCGCTGGACGTAGTGCTGGTTCCCAAGCCCGGATAGAAAATGGGAGGGTTGCGTCAGGAAGGGCATCCGGTGTAAAACCTGTGCCAAGCTTGTATGTGCGGACCGGATGGTCCACTGTGGCGACACCTTGTTGGGAGCAGCCGAATGACCAACAACAACAATAACAACTCAGTGTGGCTCAAGATCCAGCTTTTCCCTGGTCAGTATAAAGTTGTTGGTGAATATAAATAAATTATTTAATTATGGAGGTGCAGACCACTTATTATTTCACCGATCAGCCATAACATAATGACTACTGACAGGCGAGGTGAGTAAAATTGACCACCAGCTATGCACCAGCAAACTGGTGAAAGAATCATGAATGCCCAAGACTCACACAGAAAGCCCAATGCAGCACAAATTACCAACAAATTCAATGCTGCCTATGATAAATAGGCACTAGGACACCAAACTGCCTGCGATGGATTAGCACCCCATCCATCCCTGTTTCTTGGGATGGGTTCCAGCCCTCCAAATTTCTCAGATCTCAAACCAACCCGAGCATCCATGGGATGATCCCAGTTCCCAGATCCATGGAGGCTCCACCCCACAGCACTTATTAGATCTACTGGCAAAATTTCTGGTGCCAGGCACCACAACACCCCTCCCAAGGTCTTGTGGATTCTTTATAATCACACCATTCATTGAGCTCTACTGTATGGTATCCTATGGATAGGAGTGAAGTCGTCTTGGATGAGATTAGGGTAGAAATATTTTGTGGTGGAATTAAAGTTATCCATGGAAATACATTTGCACTTGCTTATTTTGGGAGACTCCAGAAAGACTTACATTTTAATCTTATTATACATCCAAGCAGTTGAGGGGTCTTGCTCAAGGGCACAACAGTGCCAACTTGGTGGTGCTGGGGTTTGAAACTGTCCAATCAATAGTCCAATATCTTAACCACTGACTACCACTGCTCTGATTTATTTATACAAGCTTTGCTTTTCTAGGCAAGAAATGCAAATAATTTCTAAACAAATTGCAATTAGAGCTTTCATGTGTTTTGGCATATGCTCTCTACCAGTTTTTCACATCCCTGTTGGGTAACTTTATACCACTATTTTTGCAAAAAAAAGCAAACAGCTCAGCTTTGCTTGATGGTTTGTGACCATCCACCTTCCTCTTGATGACATTCCAGAAGTTTTTTGGAGTGAATTGCAGTGCTCTCTTATTGTTTCCCAGAGCTGTAATAGCTGTTATATTCTGTAATAGTTTTGGGGAATAAGACTGTTCTGTGCACCATACCTGGAACGTGAAGTATTCATCTGCGGCAACATTCATCATGTTACAAATCTGCAAACAACAGATTACAAAGTCATATTTTTTCACTGTACACCAATGTCTAACAAATGATATATACAACCGCAGGATGCCATGTCTTATGGATGGTTACTTGACCTTTTAAGATTTGCACAAGGGAATTATTTTAAAGGAATAAAACTCACAAAGCCATTTTCAGCTACGTAGGTGGGGAGTCCACTAACAAGAGCCCAGTGATCTGCAGGCGGTCCCCTGCCAAGAAAATAAAATGCAAGCAGTTTAGTACGCAATCCAAACGTGCAGAGTTGTACAGTGGACACAGTGACTCTATTAGCATGCGAAGGGTACTTACGGTATGACTTTGATTTCTTCCTTAGCTTCTAAAAGATAATCGATGATTTTGTAGAAGTTGATTTCCTGTGAGGCATATTAAAAATCATATCAGTCATATTGACTGTCTGTTTTAAATAAAATAAAACGAAATAAAATTGGTAGTGAAATGAGATACCCTGCCATCAGGTGTCTTGGGCCCCTTGTACGCTTCCACGTCTCCTAGTTTAATCGGCCACTCATCATAGAATTCCTAATCCAGAACAACACCAATGATTGGGTGATAAAGATATGTAAAGAATGGGATAAAGGTATAAAGGTTGTTTTGGTGAGTGAGTGATGTGTGTCTTATGTAAATGATCAAAGTACCTTCTCTTTGGTCATATCCAGTAGCCCCACAGAGTACCTATCGCACTGCAGGTAGGTCCTCACTGTGTACAAAACTTTGTGAAACTGTCTCTCAATGTCTGTCAACTCTTCGAATACTTTGCTGGCAGACCAGAGAAGAACCTGCAGTACAGGTAAAAGAACAGCGCCCATGCGGCCTTGCCATTGGCTTTAAATGACAGAATGCTCTTGTCCACTGATGAGTTTACCTGACTCCTTCTGGATTCTACATTCCACATATAATTGGTGTAATGCTGAAGAACAATGACCGAGGCGAAGTTCAGGTACTTGGTGAAGAGCTTGGAGAGAGCAGAAAGTATGTTGTAATAGTTTGCTCTAATGGTGGCAGCATAAAATGAATGAAAATCAAATGATCGATATTAAAACTGTTAAAACTGTATTAAAATAGGGGATGATCACGCTGGAGCATTGCTGAAGACTTAATTATGTAGAATATCCTACTATATGCCTGGAATTTGAGTAAGGCACCTTTTTTGGTGCAGTGTATATGATTGTTTAGAACAAGGAACTAGTTCTAACTAGTATATATATATACTGTATAAACTGTACACACTGTATAAATTATATAGAAGACATTTGAGACTTAATATATTTTAGAATTGCTCCAAGTTAGCCTTCCCACTAGTTTGTTCCGGTACCGTTTGTGCACAAGTTTTTATGTGTTCTACAGTTCTTCCAATGCATATATCTTACACTTGTGTATAGTCAGTCTTACAGCACTGTTCAACTCTAAAAGCTAGATGCTACAAGAATTATTATTCTGCATGATTTTGGATAACATTATATGGCAAAATAAATGTATGTTGAATATAATATAAATGTTTTGTAATCTGCTATTTGTGCTGGATTGATTGTTCAGAGTTTATTGCCCAAGCTATTTCCACTTACATTTTCATCTGCTTTGGAGAATTCTGTTGCTCCGACTTTGTTTATTGCCATGACGACTCCGAGCACATCCTTTCCACTCACAACGGGAGCAGCCAATATGTTTTTGGTGGTGTAGCCTGTCTGGTTGTCGACAAAGTCACTAAAACGGGGATTCTTTTTAAAATTGGAAGAAGAAGAAGAAGAAGAAGAAGAAGATCTCCATGATCATCAGATTAAGTCAGTTATGTCTTGTCTGAATATCAGTAGAATACATGCAGGAAAGCAGAATGAAAGAAAATTGATCTTTAGTTTAATGATAATTACTGATTTTTTCTTCTCTGATATGAATAATTTCTGATGTGATCATTTCATTGTACCATGAAAACTGCTTTGGTAAAATATAAGATGGTGGTAATTATGGAAATGGCATCTACTGAAGCCCACAATTACAATCACAGGCCTAAATACCTATGGGGAAAAAACTAACTGTTTTTTAATATGCCTCATTTATCTATCCAAGATCACATTTACATAATTATGACGAAGTAAATTTACAGACTGAGTATTAATTTCTACTTATGCCTGTTAAGCTCTAGTGACGATATTTATGTTCACTTGTTGGCTGTGGGCTCAAACGGTGTTTAATCTTTTTGGCTTTTTGCATGTGCCGTTATTGAATGGTGTAAATAACACTTCTCTAAAACAGTTGTGACGCTTCTGCAAGAAAACTAATTTAATAAATCTGAAAAGAAAAAACAAATTATATCATTATGGCACCTTTCATGGAAAATTATTACAGGATACTTTTGATGGCCTGTAATAACTAAAATGGCCTAAAAAAAAAAAAAAACATGTTACATGTATTTTTAAGGGTTTATCTTTATTTGAATACTTCTGTGATGCAAGGCCTTAAACAGGACAAATATTTCCTGAAAATAATTTTAAAAGTTTAATTTTTTTGTGTAGGTGCTCACATGCTTGTATCTTATCTTATCATGCTTATCTTAAACACAAAAGGGGATTTTTATTTGGATAATATATATATATATATATATATATATATATATATATATATATATATATATTTATTTATTTATTTTTAATGGTTTTTTCGCTGGTCTGACACAAGGGGTAAGTCTGTTAAACTCTCAACATCATGCACTCACCTGCTTCACATCAGGTATGTTAACTCCCTTTTTGCTCGTGGATATTTGCCCGACTATGCCGATGTCAGTAGGGAACACAATTTCAGACAACGGGTTGACCAAATTGCTTTCATATGTGGAGGTAGGAGTAACATCGAAAAGACACGTGGCAAGCTCTGGGATCCCATTCCTCGCTCGACATATAAAATAACTGCATCGGTCTGCATTCACTAGCAAAGATATCCTCTGGAGGACCCTGTGCAAGCTCTTCTCCATGACTGATTCGCTCTGTATTTCCCTGACCAGGTCAAATATGATGGTAGCCTCCTGGATCTGCGAGACATCCTTGTAGGAGGACGGATCTGTGATCTCGAGCGTCTCGGAAAAAGCAGCAGTGATGACTTCAGGCCTCACCTTATTGTCAAAATACTCTTTTGCAAACTGTGGGTTATTCTCCAAGTACTTTTCCACACTGTCCTTGTCTGCCATCTTGTATCAGGTGTGTGACTGGAAGGACGTCCTTAAAGGAGATGCATCACCTACAGAAAAGCTAGAAGGAGATCAGGAACAGTATTGCTTGGTTTATTGGACGCTTTTCTTCACCTAGCTGCATCCTACACTGTAGCGGTGCACAACGCACGAAAAAGTCTCCTCCGTCAAGCTGGAAGACTACGGTGGCTTACAGGCTGAAGAGATCAAAGCGACTACTAATTAAAGTGACGTCATTACATTAAACCTTCTAAGCTTTCTTAACCTGCAAATCCCCACACTGATCACTGTACATTCTACAATCCAATCAGTGGCTTGTTTTGTGCCGTAGATGTCATGATACTATATATTATACATCAACCATTTCTCTGAAACAATGCTTAATTATTAATAATATATAGCCTTCATGCTATATATTTATATATATATATATATATATATATATATATATATATATATAAATGTATATATAAATCAACCTAAGAATCTGTTGTTCATCATAGAAGAAACAATAACAGCTTTGATAAGCATCATTAATTTGCATTAAAGTCTTCAAGAAGCATCACAAAACTGTCGCTGTATTGTGTTGGCTTAAGCAAATCAGTGAGAGGTGACATTGAATAAAAAATTTAAAAAAGAAGTGTGCTATAATTAACCATTTTGTCTTACAAACCCGTGCCAAGGCTCTATTTCTGACGAACAGATTAAGACTGACTCATTATGCTGCTGAATTTAAAAGAGTGTACAGAGTCTTTTTTTTTCCCCCCCTCTATCTTGAGTGGGAGGAAGACAATGGATCAGATTCAGGCTTTGCAACTTTGGTCTTTGGCAATGAAAAGCCAGGATTAAGTAAGAAGTGATTACTACCATGTCCCTGCTTGAAGAGGGTTTGAACAGCTGATTGGTTGCACACTAAAGTTTACAGGCTGGAGCCACCAAAAATGGTCTAGCATATAAACAAGATTTTGCTTGAAGCTGCCAAGCAGTGTATTGAATGTCAGTAGTGTAATATTAAGGTTTGTCAAGGCTGAATATGTACAATAGCTCATCTAGCACCACTTGCACCACATGGATGACAGTCCAGCGAATATGAATATGATAAACCATGATGTAAAACAATAGTACCCTGTGATCAGCTGGACGTCCTGATAAAATCGACTTTGCATCCAGAAATCTTGGGTGCACACATGCACAGTCTTTCAGTTGTGTCAATGTGCCATGCAAATATCCCCTGTGAGTCCATCTGTCCAGTCATTGGTATATTGGGGGATTACAGTATTCCTGTTTACACCAGATCCGAAGCAACAAAAATGCTAGTATAGTATAAGTGCTGTCGTTTTTGGCATCTACAGCTGTAGATTTCTACAGAACATGTACCCCTATCCCACGGGACTCGGGGCACTAGGCGGGACACACCCTCAACACAAACACACAACGGGCAGTTTGAAACATCAGTTTGCCTAATCTATGTACATATCTCTGGACTGTGGGGTGAAACCAGAGTAACCGGAGAACACCGGTCGGTGCAAACTCCACGCACACAGGTCAAAGGTGGAATTGAACCCTCAACCATGGAAGTGCAAAGCCAGAGAGCCACCCACTAAACCACCTGGATTGTTACCAAAGTATTAGGGATAATTTGACAAAAAGGATTTTAGTTCAGGGAGCATTTAGTAACTAGACAAATATTTTATAAAGTACAGTTTATAACAGTGTTGCTGTGGATAGCACCGCTGCCCCACCTCCAGGTTGGATCCTGAGCTCAGGCTAACATCTGTACAGCGTGTCCCACCGTGCACAGCTAAGTTTTCCTCTGGGGTGTCTGGTTCACTCCCATCTCTCAAAAACATCCGGTTATATGAATCAACTACATTCAAATTATCCATATTTTTAAATGGTTGTTTGATGCTAGATATAGGTCATGCAAACAACATATTCACTCAGCCATGCTATATAACACTTATACAGTACATGGTCGCAGAAGGCCTGGAGCCTATCACTGGGGACTTGGGGCAGGAGGCGCGGTCCACCCTACTGTACTCACCACACTCAGTCACACACTATAGGGAATTTGGAAATAATCTACATGTCTTTGGATTGTGGGAGGAAACCCACCAAGTATAGTGGAAAACATGCAAACTCAAGAGTTGGAGCCTTGACCTTGGAGTTTACCAAGGTCGCTGAAAATGATCAATTACTTTTGTATAGGGCTTTTAACGATCGACATTGTTGCAAAACAGTTTTACAGGATAACATATTTTGGATATACATTTTTAAAAATTGCCTGGGACGTATCTTATGTAATTCTGGTATTTAGTCAGGTCAGTGCAAGAGAGAAAAACATGTTTAAAATGTGGTAAAAAAAAAAAAAAAAAGATCAGTGAAAGAGGCAGCACGGGTCAGAACATGCAGCAGTGTTGTTTTTCTTTTGCAAATAAAAAAAAAAAAGCACAGTACTGTTCTGAGACTGCTGGTGATTCTATATGCTGATATGCACACATGAGCACTCTTAGTCAGTCAAGTACAACTTACAAAGTCTGCGAGAATGCTATATGTGGATGTATGTATAGGGATGTCTGTTAAAGTGGGGATCTGTGGTAAGTGAAGAAAAAAACAGCAGAACCCTATTATTCATTCATTCCTTTTCAAGTTTCAAGTTTTCAAGTATTATTTTTTTTATTTAAAAAAAAAACTATTTGGTTTCACTTTAAGTTTACGAATACAATTAAGGAATAATTATTTAGATTATATAGATGTAAGTAGTTAATATAAAGGGTTCTTTTTTCTTTCCCTGATGATTTATTACGTTTAATGTTTTGTAACACAGTTATGCAATTTCTTTAGGGAGGGACTAAACCTAGATTTGCTAGATATTTGAGACTCTTGCCGTTATGCAAAAAAAGAATCTGTCCAATGAAGAAAATGCTAAGAAAGAGGGTTTTTCATTCTCCGGGTGGGATTGCGAAACTGCCCTCAGAGGTTGTACCTTATATAAGCTCAGTCGGTAACAGTGTTGGGCTGATACTTTGCCATTCCGTCTCATAAGGTACGGTCTAGTCTAATTATCTGCAGAAAACATCTGGAAAACATCTGGGCTTTTAGAACATGCGAGACATCTGTGGACTTTAGTTTGTTACTTTAATTTCGTCTTTCTAAAGTGTTCGGTCAGTGTAACCCTCGTGCTGTTTTGCAGGTCCTACAGACAGCAACATGCTGAGGCTCACTCTTGCTCTTTGTGTCCTGGCCACAGGCTGGGCACAGGACTGTCAAGTTAGCAACATCCCAGTAAAAGAGAACTTTGACAAGTACAGGGTAAGTATTTTTATTTAAAAAAAATTCTAAATCTGTACACTTTAATGTGAAATTTTGAAGATTCTGTTAGAGCTTTGCCATTCTGTGGTCACAGTTGACTGTGCGTGTTGCAGTTCCAAGGAACATGGTACGCTGTAGCCAAAAAGGACCCGTCAGGACTTTTCCTTCTGGATAACGTTGTTGCCATTTATGCTGTGGAGGAAGATGGCAGAATGACAGCCACTGCTTATGGCAGAGTCATCATTCTGAAGTCCGTTCCAAACATTTTCCTTGATTAAATTGAAAATTTCGTCACGCTTGCAAACCCAACTCGATATTTTTTCTTTCACATTTCAGTAACTGGGAGACGTGTGCCAACATGTTTGCCTCTTTTGATGAAACCCCAGACCCTGCAAAGTTCAAGCTAAAATACTGGGGCGCTGCTTCATATCTCCAGAGTGGATGTAAGTGGAACTAGAGCTGTCCACTTCATATGCAAACAAGAAAAAACTAATTAATAGACATTTCCATGGGTGTCTGGTCATAGGAGGATTTTCTCCTCATATCTAGCATTATATTCATTTTGCATACTGCAATACACAGCGCAAAATGAAACCTTGTACTTTAACCTTATTCTTTGCTCAAGGTTGAACTCTTGTCTTGTATCTGTGTTGCACTAGATGATGACCACTGGGTCGTTGATACCGATTATGACAACTACGCCGTGCATTACGCGTGCAGAGTAGTGGACATAGATGGCACCTGCTTGGATGGCTACTCCTTTATCTTCTCCCGCCATCCGACCGGTTTGAGACCTGAGGACCAAGTGATTGTGACGCAAAAGAAGAAAGAGCTCTGTCTTCTAGGCAAATACAGACGTGTTCCCCACACTGGTAAGTGACAGTTTGTGAATGTAGCCATCACAGCATTATAAATAAAACATATTCCAGTAACCTGCCAAACCATTTAACCTAGATGATGAACTAATACATTACTATGCATTTTTTTCTCCACTTCTACAGGTTTCTGTGATGACTGATTGCATCCTGCTCAAGGATTCCTAATAGCCTTTACTTTTTGTTTCCATGTGTAAATAAAAATCAAATATTAATCTGAATATAATTCATTATCCACAATAGAAGCATAATCATTGAAATTACTGTATGACTCTTCTACTATGGTCGTTTTATTATGTAACCTGAACTTCATAAAATAAAATGTTCATATTGAATGTGATTGGGTCTTCTTGCTAATGTAATCAACATACAACACTATGGCCTGAGCTCAAAAGAAACGTAAACAATATCGCATAAAAGGGTTAATAGTGGGAATGGGAATCACCATGGATACGATATCACCATACTTAAGTGCTGATTCGCTTTGGATTGCGATTCTGTATCACATCACAATTTTAAACAAATAAAATCTTAAACAAATGTAAGCAAATAATCTGTCTGCAAGTGTGTGAATAATTTCGAGCACACCACCTGGAGGATTATAGAGGAACTACATCAGTTCACTGCCTGAACTGCAAGCATATATAAATAATAATAATTAAAAATATATATATTTTAGAGTCAAATGAATCACCACACAAAAGAAACGTGATACTTAAATGAATCGATTTTTTAGCACATCTCTAATTAATAGACCCTCCAGTCCCCAGACGTTTGCCGTTTAATGAAGATGGGCAGCAGTGCTGCTGTTCTTTTTTTTAGCCTCTGAAGTTATGGTGCAGGTCTAAACAATGTTCTGGTGTTAACAGGACAAGGAATAAGAAATACTGTATGCACACAACATTACATGTTATAAAATGTTTAGTCAGCACAAAGTACAAATTACATGGAAAGAAAAAAAACAGACAAAGTACTTGGTAGTTACATGTCCCACCTGGTTGTGTTTCTGAATTTAGACATCCTTAGCCTCCTTTCCCCCGCAGTCTAGCTAATCACCGTGCTTTAAATAGGTCTAATACGAGGATTTACACACATCCAGCATCTATTGAAAATGAGTCTGTCAACATCTTTGAGTTCAATTAGCTAAAAAAAAAAAAAAAAGTCATAAGTTAAAATTTACCTTAAATATCCCGATTAAAAAAAAAGGCAATACAGTTGCAAATGCTCGTAGGATTTCATTAACACAACTGATTAACTCTAAACTAAATATAGGAAAATTTCTTTGGAATATAAAAATAAAAAAAAATTCTAATACAAAGACTTGTAATCAAATATATGTAAAATAATTAAACAACTATTCAACTAAATTCTGTTGCATTTTTTTTTAATTAAAACAATAGTCAAGATGTGCAAGGAGCTCTCTGTGCTGGCTTGTAGGATATGAGGCTCTGCAGTTGGGACACTCCAAAAAGCTCTCATCCAATGTGCTGGAGCTCTTCAATGGAGAGGCCATCTTATCCAAATCCAGCCTGGTGTACGAGCTCGGCTCAGAGAACCGGGTTTCCCGCTGCTGTTTCTAAAATAATTTTTTTTAAAAAGCATGAGTTTAATTACTTTTGTCCATTTATCTCTACAGTCGCCTTCACTAAAAAAATGATAAATAAAAATCTGAATGAAAATCTCCCAAAGATTAACAATGTCTTATTGGAAATTTAGAATAACGGGTTCACCATTAACAATGAAATCATCAATCATTCCTGTGACTTACTGCTGACTCCAAGCGTGCGATTTGGTCTCTAGCCTTTCGAAGCTCCTTTAGCACTTTGTGGAGCTGGTGTTGTAGACTTTGTCGGTCCAGTTTCTCATTCTCAAAATCTCTTGCAGATAACTGGATCTGCAAAAAAACAAAAATTAAATTTTTGATACGCTGAAGAGAATCTTTCCAACATTGTTCTAACATTATAAACGGGTCAATAAAAGATTTTGCACCTGTTGCTCTAAAAGAGCCGTTCTTTTCTGGTCTTCATGCTGTGTCAGTAGAGATTTCTGAAGAAGGTTCACCTTTTAAAGAATAAAACATGAGAGGGACAGTGTAGTCGACCTACACAATGCACATTTGGTGCGGTACAGACTGAATTGCTAGGTAACCGTTATCTTTTCAAGCATTCTGCTACACTATATTTTCAGTACATATAAAAATGATTGTACTGCCATTGCTGTTCTGTCAAGCCTACCTGCAGTAGCAGCTCGGCCGCTCGCTTCCTCTCCTCCTCAAACCTTGCGTCTGCTGCCTCTAACTCGCTCTGCAGTCTGGCTACTCGCTCAGAGTTCAGCTTCCGTTCCTCTGCTAGAGACTGTCGGCCACTTCTGCGCTCCTCTAGCAGCTCCTCTTGAGCTCGCACCACCTCACGGCTCTTCTCTCCATATTTGGAGTTCATCTCTTCGAGCTCGGCTTGTAGGTTTCTCACGCGTTTGCGTTCCTCATCAATCTGCCTCTGGTTTTCCTGTAGCTGCTTCTCCTGCAGCACGGAGGCAGATGACTGACCTGGATCACAGTAATCAGAAACACAGATCTCTGGTTATTAACTTTCACACATTAACTTTTAACAAAAGACTTGTATACTAATATGGTTAATAACGTATATGGATAGTCATGTCCACTATAGTGCATTTCCTGTATGTTTTATTATGCCTTATGCTTGATGCACTGCTATGCTGTAGATATGTGCAAAATGTTTGTGTACTGCTTGTGCAACCTAATTTCTTAAGCAAACAATCCCTGCCCTTTAGCTTTTTGTTGGACTGTGAACTAGCTGAATTGATCTAAAGTTAACAAGCTGAATGATTTCTTTGGACCATGTACAGCTGCAATCACATGTTTGTCTACACATCCAATATTTTTTAACTGGTCTATTTCTGAGGCAGAATGACTATGCAACATCTATCTTTAATAGATGAAAAAAAATAATAATAATAATTTGGTGCACAAGTTATAAATTATTCTAGGTTTTCTGAAATCAACACTGTCTCAAAATTATACATTCAATGCACTTTATATTTGGCTGAGTGTCCCTTTAGCAATTCAGGTTCACCTTTAGCAAATGCACTTGGAAGTCATCAACAAGCGTCTGGTAGAAATCTGGCTGGATATTTGACTTGGCAGAATTGATCGTGTTTAATTAGAATTGAGGGTTTTCTGGCATGGTCCACAAAGTTTAGATTCTTAGCCTTAGTATTAGTGAAAGTTTTAAGCTTAGCCTTAGCATGCTTTGTCCACCCTATAACCAGCTCGGATGTGTGTATTTGGGATCACCGTCCTGTTAGAGCACTCAGTGTAACAATCATTAAACAATCATCTATAGTAGCTGATGATTCGAGGTAATGCTGAAGAATTTTGGGGTTGTTCACCTTCAATATTATCCATCAACTTGCATCAAAACAGTGCCAAGGCCTGATATTACTACCACCATGTTTAACAGCTGCTACAGGGTTCTTGGGTTTGAATGTCTCACCTTTATTTGTCCAAACATACCTCAGTACAAAACTTTCCTCCAGAAGGCTTTTTCTCCATGTCCATGTGGTCAGCTTCAATCATTAACAAGGCATAATTTTAAGGCAGCCTTCCAGTCCCGGGTGATGTAAAAGAGTAGATACTGTACACCGGTGTTCCAGAAGATTCCAGTTCATGGCAGGCCTGTGCCTTGTACCATCCAAACTAATTTCCTCTTAGCTGAAGGCGGCAGTTTGGATCTTCTGTTAGAAGATCCAAACTCTACTTGTACTTAAATACAATTGTTTAAATAGATCTTGGAATCTGCAGTTGTTTAAAATGTCTCCAGAAGACATTTCTGACTTGAGTAGATTTACCATCCTCTATCTAAGATCTGCACTGAGCTCCTTGGACTTTCCCATTTCCATTGGCTTGACATGTTTAATACAATCCAATAAGTGCTGTCAAACAATATATTTTATGTTGGCACAAAGAAAGCTACTAGATATAAACCATCATGATCACTAACTGGAAGTTAAGAGTCCTTGGGTTGGCAAATTAAGACATTTGGGGACTTTCAGCCAATCAATAATCTAAGTGAGTGTATTTATATCTTTTATTATGTATGTATAATTTGTCCCTGCGTTGATATCAGAAAACAATGTTTAAAATCATAGTCCTTTTCCAATAAAAAGACCAGTTTCTAGAAATCATTGCAGGCCCAACATTGTCATGACTTTCATTTTGTGAAAACCTAGTGGACCTGCTATGGAAAACCAAGGTTCTATAGTTTCTCATAGCATTTAAAAAAAAGTGGATTCACTCGAGTGACATAATTTCCTTCTAAAATAGGATATTCACTCAGGCCCTACCTTCTGAATTGGCGTCTTTGTCCTGTTGTTGGAGTGTTTGCTTAGCTTGGTTTAATTGCTGCTCGAGCTCTGCAGTTCTGCTGAGAATCCCCTGAACATAGACCTCACGCTGCTGGTCATAAACAATCCATTGCTGATTTTTTTCAAGAGCCTTGCACAAGGAGAGAGAAAAAAAAAAGGTCATTTTTAGAGCTTGTGTCTTGGCCTTTAAATGTTCAGCTATGGCAAAAAGCAACAAAGGAGAGGGTCATGCTCTTTGGGGCTCTTTGGACTCACATCTCGCAGCTGCGCTTCGACCACTGCAATCTCACCTGAAGGAACCTTGAACATTAAATAGATGAGTTAATGCACAATAAAACTACAACCACATATATAAATATCTAAAAAAAAATTTTTTTAAAGTATACTATTGTATTGTTGAAAACTCAAATCTGATGTACAGTCTTATTGTACTTGCAACATTTGAACTGTCTCATCCACCATCAAAAGCAACCCTCTTTTTAAAAACGCACTCCCTCAGAATTAATCAGTACAAATTAATCTGTCTAGACAGACTTGTAACACTAGGCCTCCTGGCTGCCAGTAAGGGTTGAACCATATTAGCAGAAAAATGAGTTATCTGCATCTGTTCAGCTTGAGATACAGTAGATAAAGAAAGTCAGCAAGGGGAATGTGTTGTGTGGAAAAGTGTGAGCGTTTTTAAAAACAAACAAACAAACAAACAAACAAAAATACTACCATCTAGTGGGGTGAAGTCTTAAGCACCTGATAGAAAGTTGACAGCGATAGCTTGCAGTAAATACATGCACAGAACGACATCATACCCAAAGCTTTCCACGAAACCTAAAATCAGGATGAGTTGAATCTGCACTGATTGTGAGCAATACTCATGTGAAACACATCTCACTTAGTAAACAAATGGCTAGACAGTGCCTTCCCACTCCAGTAAAAAAAAAAAAGCAGCCAAATAATAAAATCAGAACTACAACTCCTGATTTTCCAGCCAAAGATGACAAATAGCAAGCCGTTTACTGGAAAACCACCCAATCTGGCAAACATCGCTCGGGCAACTTTTCACAGCCTGACAAAGAAAACTCTGACTGGCTGTTTCTTTTCCAGAATCTTAATAATTTCGACCTTTCAAACTTGGATCGAAAAGTGTAGGTTACAAGTTACAAATGGATCTACAGAGCATTATCATCATTATTATAAAAAAATTATTGGTTTAATCAAGTAAATACTTAAGAAAAATTAATCGATTAAGAATAAATCATTAACCTGCACACAGACCTGGTCAAATGTTTGTTTGTTTTTTCAATTACATGCAAAGCGGCTGTGTTCTAAAAATAGAAGTGTTTCATGCATCCATCCCTCGTATAATATTTATGTAATTAAAAACAATGATTGCAAATGTTGGGAAAAGGCGTGTACAAGCATTTACATACAGCCACTGTTTTCAAAGGTGGAATTTTAGTCAAAACAATAAAGTCTGGTTTATTTATTAAAAAAAAAAAATTCCTGATGATTGTGCACTTTGTCTTCTTTTTCCCCTGTGATTGTTTTCTGCTGCTGGAAAAGGCACCTAACCTGCTGGAACTACTTCTCATGCTTGTTCTAACAGTAATAATCATTGATGAATGGTCATGAATGGTGGCAGTCATTGTCATAAACCCTAACATGAATACTTATTAATGCCTCAAACATCAGTAAATCAAAGTGAATCCAGCGGGAGACATGGATTCTAGGCCTAATCCCTGGAACACCAGAACCATGGTTGAATTTTTTTATTAAAAAGAAGAAATACAGCACAGTGAAATTATTTTTTGTCTGCATATCCCAGCTGGGATCAGAGCGCAGGGTCAGCCAGGATACAGCGCCCCTGTAGATGATAGAGTTAAGGTCCATGTTTCAAGAGCTCAACAGTGTCAACTTGGCAGTGGTGGGGCTCAAACACCCAACCTTCCGATCAGTAACCCAGTAACCCGCTAACCCACAGTCTTAATTGTTTGAGCCACCACTGCCCTAAAAATACATTTTGTACTATTTTGTACATTTTGTACCAGTAGTTCAGTCCACCTACTGGTAGGAAAGCAGAGAACCCAGAGAAATCAAAGGTGGACAGGTGGAGAACATGCATATGAAATCCTCCTCACAGACAGAAATCTGAGCTCAGAATAAAACCTGGGATTCTGTGCCCCCTTAATATGAATAGTATGTGATAAATATGAATAATAGAGATGGGGACGACCTAGCGTACTACCCGATACGATGATATCACGATACCCAGGTGCGGATTTGATTGATATTATGAATATCACGGTTTTAGAAATATCCTGATTCTATATTACATTAAATATTACATTCTTTATTATTTTTTTTTCTGATTTTGTTACAATTTTAAGACCTTGAATCTTTAAAAAAAAAGGGTGCTTAGCTTTATTCACCAGTTTTATAATCACATTGAATACACACTAACAAATACAATTTAAATGTTAAAGTTTTGTAATTAAATTCAACAACAACAAAAAAAACTATATTTGAGCAGTGCGCATCTCGGTCATTCGCCATAATTATTATTAAAAAAAAAAAAAACTTACTCTAAACTATTCACACACTGGCATTTGTGCTCACACTGTTTTGAGACTGGTGTAAGCATGTGTAATGAGTGGGTCTGAGACTGATCAGAGGTTTTTTAAGGCGTGCAACTTTTGATAATGTAACGCAATTAAAACGAGTTCTGTTCCTTGTGCACTCGGTACAGAATCGGGTACGTCTGAGGCTGCTGGTTCGTGGATGATCAAGCTGAAAATCATCCAATTCCCGTCACTGGCTGATCAACCGGTGCATCTTTATTACAAATGTAAAAAATTATATTTAAAACAATTATTTTGGAGTCAGTGTGACAATACATGAATCGGCTACACAAAAGAATCACGATGCATAACTGAATAGATTTTCCCCTCATCTCTCTTGAATACCATAAACAGCTGTAGACTTAAAACAAAAACTAAATAGTTGAACAGTTTCATGATTTAAAGAGTCATAACACGGAAGTAATTAATTATGTCTTTTAACTATAAAGGTGTCTCTAAAATTAGACCAGATTCCTGTAGTACATATGTACATGTTCAGTGGAATTGTACTAAACTTCTAAAAAAAACTTTTTTGGGGGGAAAAAAAAAAATACATTGACTGTTTGGTCAATGTTGGTGTTTTTTCTTGCTGCACCAACACCTCTCAAACAGCTTTTGTCCTAGCAGGGGACATGTTTTTGATGAAGCACTTCAAAGCATCTCTATAAGCCGCTCTGGAGAGGGGCGTCTGCCAAATGATGTAGATATTTTATTAATTTTTTTTTATTTAAGATTAAACTTTTAAAGATAAATCTTAAAGCTACTTCAATAATGTGATTGTGATCTGGTGCAGAAATGTTCCTTTACGGACTTCCGGTGTTGGTGATGTAGGAGAAAGCCGTGTTGGAGAGGTCTCCCGGTTAAACTTGTAACTTATCCCTGTAAACCTGCATGTCATTACTGCGTTTTTCGAATGCTTGGCACTTCTCAGTGACTGTCACCAATTTGTTTTTCAGTGTCTCAGCCTCCTGTGAAAGGCTCTGAATGCGTTTCTCTTTATGTTCCGACTCCTGCCGTTCCTTTTCCAGCTGGTTCTGTAGCGAGGCCACCACCTCTCCACCTTCAGCCCGCAGCTGTTGCCTCATGGTGGAGATCTCCTGTTCTTTAGCCAGCAGCTGCTGTGCGTTTCTTTCCCTCAGCGTTTCTAGGGACAGAATTCTCTGTGGCACAAAACAGAATTCAATTGTGTTAGAAAAAAATTGGTTAATTAAATTGTGCTCTTTGGCTAGTAATGGGAAAATCGTTAGCAAACAGACTTTTACAGACAAAAAAAAAAAAAAAAAAGATACTCGCCTCTAAAAGCTTGGCTTTATCTGAATCAGGATGTGATGGTTGATGCCTCCCATTTCGCTTTGCCATTTCATCCAAAGTCTTCTTCAAATGGGCATTTTCCTTTTTCAGCTTCTCAAGCTCAGCTTCTACAGCCTTTGAGCCACTGCCTTTAAAACCTAGTTTATTTGCTAAAGTTTCCTTGGCTCCTTTAGATGCCATCGCTGGATAGTTCTCTGGAAAATAATCCGATTTAAAACGTTAAAAAGGTATTTTTAGTGCATTATACAAAAAAATTGAATATCGTTGATTGGCCAAACAACTTGACTGGCCTGAACCCGTTACAGAATATATGAACTGTTAGAATACAGAAGAGCTTAAGGCTGCTATCAAAGCAACCTGATCTTCAATAATGCCACATCAGCGGCACAGACTGATCAGATGCAGAGAGAATATTTGCAGTGGTGGTGCCTCAATCCCACAGCTGAATCAACTTTAGGACACGGTCCTGACACTTCCTGGACTTTTTTGGGCCCCCTGAAGCCTTCGGCACAACAATTTAACCTCTCTCCTTGATGAACCGATAAATAGTTGATTTTAGTGCAATCTTACTAGCAGCAATATCATTGCCTGTGAATGCCTTTTTGTGCAAAGCAACGGTGACTGCACATGTTTTCTTGCAGATAACCATGGTTAACAGGGAAAAAAAAAAATTAAGTAACACCCTCCTTTCAAAGCTTCCAGTCTCTTATTCTAACTCAATCGTTATGACAGAGTAATCTCCAGCCTTGTCCTCGTCAACACTCATCTGTGTTAATGAGAGAATTACTGACTTGTTCTCAGCTGGTCCCTTTATGGCAGGGCTGAAATGCAGTGGGATTTTTTGTTTGTTTGGGGGTAATTAAATTAATTTTTAATTGCAAAGCACACTTTGTGAAGATTAACTGTCAATCTCAAAACTAATTCTAATATTTTTAAATACTGGATTTTTGTTTTTTTATATTTCAAACTGGATTTTTTTTTTATCATAGAAATTTAAACAAAAACGAGGTTTGAAATATAGTTGCAAGCAACGATTACGGGCCCAAGCACCCTGCGCCATCGCCACCCCGGGGGCACCGCACAACCTGTGTGTTATTTGAGTGTGTCAAGACCTCAAAAACGTCATCGCCACTCGGGTGCACCGCACAACTTGCACAAGTCACTACTATACAGGGTTAATGTCAGTTTGGGCCCTAAATATTTGTTGAGTGCGTTACTGTGTGTGTGTGACGGTTAGTGTGTGTGAGAGTGAGGGAGAGAGGTGTGTGACGTGTGGATGTGTCAGTCTGTGTGTGTCGAATAAATGTGCTTGTGTTTGTGCATGTTTGTGTTTATGGTGTATGAGTCTGTGTGTTATCATTAGTGATGTGTGTGTTAGTATCTGTGTGATGTGTGTGTGTGTGTGTGAGGCCTGTGACTTGTTAGGGTGTGTGTGTTTCTGCGTGCAAGCGTGTGGGACAGAGATGTGAGAGATAAAATTTGTGATGTGTGATATACAAGAGTGTGTTTGTGTTTACGTGCGTGTGTGCGTCTGTGTGAGTCTGTTAACATTGTGATATAAGAGTGTTTGTGCTTGTGTGTGCATTGTGAGAGAATGGTGTGTGTGTGGGAATGTTAACATTTGCAATGTGTGTGCATGTGTGTGATGTAGGAGTGTGTGTGTGCGCCGTGAGAGAGGTAGGTATGCATGTGTGTGTGTAAACATTTGTAATGTGGGTGTATGTATGTGTGTGTTAACATTTGTGATGTGTATGTGTGTACAATAGGCCAAAGATGCTGGAAAATAAGCATCACACTATGATGATCCTGAACGTGATTTCACTCAAAATAATGCCACACAGAAAGTTATTAATAATTTTTCGGTGTAAGTTTAAGACATCATCACGGCTGACCAGCAATTTTGCATCCTCAATGTCTTTAGATCACATCAGCCCGGTTTGGTAGTGATTGTATAAATTCCAGACTCCCAGGCATCCAAATGGCATCAGATTCCAACCTGTCTGCCAAGTTTCATGAGTTTTTGAGCATGTTAAGACCCCCGAAAAGTCCAAAAGGGTGGGAAAAATAATAATAACACAAATAATCCTTAGGAAAACAAGAGGGTCCTGCGCACCTATAGTGCTTGGGCCCTAAATATTTCATATTTTATATGTAATTAATCTAAAATACAGTAGATTTAAAATTTTTTACATTAAATTACAAAAACAAAAAAAAAGTACTTTTAAACCACAGTCTCATTAATACACTACATATCTTCCTTCAAGACCAGTCTACTAATGAAAGCCCAAATAAGGATTATACAGTATAGCTAGATATCCCTATCTCTATCTAACCCAGTAGTTAGTAACCCAGCTCACTTCATTTGTAATAACAAAGAATAAAAAAATCATCACTTACGACTGTAGTTTAGTTCAACAGCCTAATATAATTCAACAACAGAACGGTCTCTTCCTGTGTCTCACTTCCTTGTTGTGAGCACAGTTTAAACGTCGCGCCGCGTCTCGCGTCACTTCCGGTGTATTTAAATTTCGGGTGTGTTCGAGAGGAGTTGATTCTCCTACCCATATTCCGACAAACTCCGCCTCTTCTCGCGAGCTGCTTTGCACGTGTTTAAGCGCAGATTGTGCACGCTGATGATGGATAGCGCGTCTGAACTGCTCGTGATACTGCAGTGGTAGTCTCACAAACAGTGATATTTGTTTTGTAGTTTTACTATAGGCTCTGTATCCTTATGAAACACGAAAACACACTTATACACAGCCTCTAGTGTCAAGGAGGTGGGTTTTTTTTTTTAGTCTTATTGAAATAAGTAATGATCCTGTGCACACACAAGTCACCTTCTGAAGCAAATCAACTACTTGCAGTATAGAAAGAAATGATCGTCCTGTTCCAAAAGTACTTTGGAAGTCAACAGAGTGTTAATGTAAATGCAAGATAATGCATGGATTTCCTGCAAAAGCCTAGCATGCCTTTAAACGTGTTTAACTTGTTTGCACAGGATACAAACATGTTTCTCAACAAAGGAATAAAGTTTTGTCCATACATTGGTCAGAACTGTGGCACTCTGCTCTTAAATTATATCTACCATTTCATACATTGGAGGACCTGAAACCAGTCTCCGAAGATTGTCTGTCTGTATGTATGTCTGTCTGTCTGTCCAGACAGATTTTATCACAGCATCACACAAAACTGGCGGAATAGAATTATTGAAACTTTGCCAGCCCTTTGGTATTTGCCTGAAGTTAACACCATGCCATAAATGGAATCAACATGTTGGGTAGAAGGGACGTTAGGAAGAGTTTCATGCCAGATTACATCACCCTATTTTTTGGACGAATATAGTGATTTTTTCTTGTGATGGGCGTGGCTGTACGTGTCACTCAACAGAGCCAATCAAAGTGATAGTTTACCATGGACACAGATGTGTATGCGGAAGGTACAGAAACGACCGGAATGCACCTACAAGCCGCCACAATCATCAATACACAGACATAAATGTGTGACTCAGCATTTCTACAAAGTCTTTACTATGGAAGTCAATTATATATCAGTAAACTGGAGACAAAAGGATGGGCACACAATGCAATCCAATCCAATCCGATTCCGCAGAAAAGCCAAAGAAGCACAAATTGCTGAAAAAGAGTCAATTCTGGCTGTCATAGAAAGGTACCAGAACGTCAACTGCACCACAGCCTTCCATAAGCTGCAGGCAAAGAGCCCAAGTCCACCAACATGACTTCTAAATTCCACAGATCTCAATCTGACCAAACTTCTGTGAAATTGCACGGGACAAACAAGTCCGATCCATGGAGACCCCACCCTGCAATTCACCGCACCCACAGGATCCACCACTAGAATCCTGGAGACGGACAAAAGCACACCTCCAGAGGTCTTGTAGAGTCATCTAGGCATTTGGCATTTCCAGAGCTCATTACATCTGAGCAATTGAGGGTTAAGGGCCTTGCTCAAGGGCCCAACAGTGGCAACTTGGTGGTTGTGAGGTTTGAACCTGGGATCTTCTGAACTGTAGTCCAATGCCTTAACCACTGAGCTACCCCTGCCTTACATGACCCCAAGGAGACAGAGCCACCCGAAGGCACAAGGAGAACCAAAACAATATTGGGCTTAATGATTTTTGTTGCAATTTTATGGCTGATCTGTGTATAATAATAATAATAATAATAGTAATAGTAATAATAATAATAGATGCTGTTCTCAACACAATTTAGAGTATTGATGATGTAAGGAATAAAACAAGGTAAGGTGTTTTATTTTTCCATAACAGCATGTCGTAAAGTGTTTTATTCCTCTTACACCACAGTAATTTGTCAAAAGTAACCAATTAAAATTTTTTACATCATGCTTTTTAATCACTTACCATTACATTAAGTGCCATGAAACATCCATGAGTTTTCATTTATCACTTACCTAAAGCACGCATCAACAGATGTTCCCTCATCAGCCTCAGCGTGGCACAAAAGAGAAACATAAACAAAAACAACAACACTACACTATGTTACAGGGCTAGCAGAAAGTCATCTGTTATGAACATCTGGTGAAAAAAAATCTCTCTCTCTCTCTCTCTCCCTCTCTCTCACACACACACACACACACACTGGATCCCATCCACAAAGCCACACACTCTCTGTGTGTATCATTCAAAGGATCTCAGCAGGGAGGCATCTGAAGTGGGACATGATGCATATATCGGTTATGCAACTGGTAACAGAAACCATAATGTGGTTTTATTTATTTATTTTCAGTTGTGTCATTCAAGATGATAAGATGACTTCATTTTATTATTATTTTTTTTTATTACATAAACAATTTGCAAGTCTATAAACCATTCAAGATACACATGTAGCACATACAATGAGTGGTTCCTTTTTACTTTCATACTACCTCTAAAATATTTTCCCATCTTTAAATTTTTATTAATTTTTTACTTAAATTTTTTTTTTTAAATAATTTACTTCTAGCAAAAGATTAATTGTACACCACATGAAAAACAAAACTCCCTTTTCCCTCCTGGATGTCTGCTAACCTTCCTCTCCCCAGCCTTCCCCGTCCTGCCCTTTCTCCTCACACTTCACTGTGCAATAATAGCCAGCCTCACCTCTTCCTCTTTCCCTCACTTCTCCTGCTCTCTCTGTCTCGTGTTTATGCCTTCTCTCATATGAGCGTCTCCTGGGAGAGTTTCCGCTCCATTTCAGTAAGGACTCTGATGTGTAAGCCTGCAATGTTTTTTTTTTCTTCTAGTTTTTATTTAATTTTTTTTTATTCTATGACATTTAAACTCACACATTGATACCTTCAAGCTGTCACCCTCTCCTGCTGCCACTTAACATTAAGAAATCTCTGCTGGCACTTAATAACATTAAGACATCGACACTTCAACAACAAAAAATACTCAGTGCTAATTCTGATAATTTATACACTTTAGGAAAAGATGACAGTTCTCCCATAAAAAAAAAAGAAAAGAAAAATCTCTGAGTCCAAATGAGAGAAACAGAGGGATACACTGTAAATAAATAAATAATA
>JAAGKR010008627.1:0-18830 GCA_011419295.1 Clarias macrocephalus | reverse complement strand
AATTTATATATATATATAACATCATGATATATATATATATATATATATATATATATATATATATATATATATATATGTAACATCATGATAAAGCAATCAGTGGTTAGATGTGAATATTTAAATGGATGTTTAAAAAGGTAACACAAAGGCTTTTGTTTAACTGCTTTTTAGTACAGGTGTGAGAGTGATTTTCAGGATCTTGTCTCGATTCTTTGTTTTTGGTCACATTTGGAGTCCTCATGAGGCTGAGAAAGAAGAACAAATGAGTAAAGCTTACAACATTTTAAAACATTAAAGAATAAAGAAAGAGAGAACCAGTGAGTTTGGTAACCATAAAGTTACTGATGGGCCAAGCAAGACCTCCATATCAGATAAAAGAAAAATTCTAAACATTAAAATAATAAATAGAAAATCCCCATAAACCTGTCTGACAAACCAGAAACACTCATCATGAGCTAGCTGTGGATTTGTTACTTCATGAACAGAGGTACAGCAGTAGAGAAAGGTGAAAATAGATAAAGATGGACTATAACAGCATGACAGAGAAAGCAAAGTGTGGAGGACAAAAGGTATAAAAAAAAACTTTAATTAAAATTATACATTATGTGGACTTGGGTGTTTTTGGCAGTATTTAAATAAGCAATGCCAAGCATTGAAATAGAAAATATAGTTATATTTATAAAGGAAAAAACAGAAAAGAAAAAGAAAGAAAAAAAATCAATTATTATTATTATTATTATTATACAGTATATTTTGATTGAACCCAGAGTTCTATAAATAAACACATTTACAGACTTTACTGTCTAATGCACTTTTTGTGAGGTTTTAAAAACCACTTTTTGCATTTATACATGAAAAAAAAATCTACCAGTAACCTACTTCTCCTCTTTCTCTTACAGTGTTTTTTTATGAGTTGAATCATTTCAATTGTTCGCACACATTTATATATTTATTAAAACATAATAATAATAATAATAATAATAATAATAATAATAATAATAATAATAATAATTGGATGGCATTTTTAAAAAAGTTAATAATAATAACAATAATAATAATAATAATTATTATTATTATTGTTGCTATTATTATTATTATTATTATTATTATTATTATTATTATTATTATTACAGTGGAACCTTGGATTACGAGCATGACTTGTTCCGGAAGTGGGCTCGTATTCCAAAACACTCACAAACCAAATCATCATTTCCCATAAGAAATAATGAAAACTCAAATTATTTGTTCCACAGCCCCAAAAAATAAATACATAAAAATAATTAATACAATCTATAAAATGAAAATAAAACAAATTAATCTGCACTTTACCTTAAAAAAAAAGTACAAATAAATCCTGACAGATAAGTGTTTCCATTGATGCGCGCAGGCGCCGTGTGTGTGTGTGTGTGTGTGTGTGTGTGTGTGTGTGTGTGTGTGTGTGTGTGTGTGTGTGTGTGTGTGTGTGTGTGTGGAATTAGCCCCTTCACTCGCCTCGTTTTACACAGTAACACTCCTCCTTTCTCTCCCCACCTTGCTTTTTAAGATTCACGACAAACACACACACAACGGAAACACCATTTTAACAGGAAAAAAAAAGAAATCTCTCTGAGACTGGCATGAGCGCATACTAACAGAATCACATAAGTTTCACAACAAACACACACAAACACGGAAACACCGTTTTGACAGGGGAAAAAGAAATCTCTCTGACACTGGCATGAGCGCATACTAAGGGAATAATTTTTAAGTTTCACAACAAACACACACACAATGGAAACATCGTTTTAACAGGGGAAAAGAAATCTCTCTGACCTGGCGTGTGCGCATACTAACGGAATCACTGCTGTAAAGTAAAAAAAAAAAAAAAAAAAAAAATGAACCAGCACCTTACCTTTAAAAAGAATTTCTGTATGTTTCTGAGGGGGTGAAAAGGCGAGAGAGCGTCTGTGCGTGTGTGTGTGTCGGTGTCAAATTGCGAGTGCACACTCATAAGAGACGAGCAGAGTTTCTGTGTGTTTGCGAAGCCGTGGAGGGAGGGAGGAGGAGGGAGTAAGGTGAGAGAGTGACGCTCGGTGTCAAAATAACTTTTTAAAAAATTACATCCAAACACTAAACTAATTCGAAACTGTGAAATAAGTAGCAGCATTTTGGCCCTCAATCCCAGCCCTCACCCCGTCACATCCACCTCCACCTCCATCTCTTTCTTAATTATCCTAGGGTCAAAATTTCGAGCCCTCACAAAGATGTAGTCTTTCCTTATTGAGTGAGAGCAGTGATTAGAACTAAACTGTAATAAAGTAATAAATAACTATAACAATAAATAATAGAACCAGAACTAACTGCTCTACGTAACTGGCCTTTGCCGCCCTCTAGTGGACGACTATGATCTCAGCCAGATAATTCCGCAGCCTCTTACACACACGGATTGTATTATTACTCAGTGTCAATTTTCCTTTTACCACAGTGCTGTAGCACTTATGATTGGTCAGAAGGTGTTGATGAATATCCTGTGACAGCAGCTCTCGCAGTGCTGCTGCTGCAAATTACACTCATTCTGATATATTATAGTTTCTATAGTAACAGCTCACTTACTGTATAATGATGAGTACAGTGAAAAACCTCATTTAAAATGCTATTATTTAAGGGAAAAAATATAAATATGAATTGTTGTGAGATTTAAAACTGTAACTTAAAGTTTCCTGAAATGTTCACACACTCAGTGGATTTTGGAAACATGACAAGCTTCTTTTTTTTTCCCCCCCAAGGAGGTGGCATTGTGGTTAACACTGTGGCCTCACACCTCTCGAGTCTGTGTGTGGAGTTGTGTGCATGTTCTCTTTGGTACAAAGGTTTCCTCCAGGCACTAGGTTTGGTACACAGGTTCTCCACCCAAACTCCAATTACATGCAGATTAGGTTAATTGGTATTTTTGTTGTGTGTGTGTGTGTGTGTGTGTGTGTGTGTGTGTGTGTGTGTGTGTGTGTGTGTGTGTGTGTGTGTGTGTGTGTGTGAGTGTGTGCACTCCCTGTGATGGGATGGCACCCTGTCCAGCTCCCGTGAGAGGCTCCAGGCCTTCCGCATTCCTGCACAGGATAAGTGATATTACAAAAGAGAGACACATTTCAAGAGAGGCTGTCAGGGAACAGCTGTTTATTGCAGCAATAAGGTAAGTGAGGGCAACAAATAAATTGCTTTATAGATTCCATGTAATGATCATCTAATGGAGCTCATCTAATAATAAATTAGAAAAAAAGACTTTTACTTACAGTACATCTTCTTGTCATTCGGTCAAAAGAACAATATTTTATGTAGTAATTGCCTTAGATAATGTAGCTCTATTTAAAGAAAAATAAATGATTAAACCTATTATTAACGATGGAGGAGTGGGTGAACTGTGTAAAAGAATAAGGCAAACTCGAGACATGTGATGAGCAAATTTAAAAAACACACAATTGCTTCATAGTTACAGTGGACACCAATAGTTCAGATAATGAATTAAATAATGTTTACAAAATATACAAAAGCTTCAAATAGCAAACTCAACAGTGGGAGCCACGAGCGGAGCTTAAAGCAAAGAAATTAATTAAACAAAACACCTTCTAACTTTCACACGGCAGCCAAACTAATGTAATAAACAAAACAAAACCTAAATCTGCACGCGAACTACCCTGACTATCCAAATATAAGTACAACAATTAGCTCCCGCTCCTAATTAGTGGTTTTAAACAGCTCCTCGCTCGACGTCTTGCCTACGTAAACACTTGGGCACATTATCCTCGACTGGACACTAAGAATTATAGATAGGTTCAACAAGCCAAGTGCTTGGCGAGGAAATAGCAAACAATATGTCGCGCGGTCGAATAAAAACAACACGCAAAGAAAACAGAGCATAGGTACCAGACAACCGCCTCAACGTTCAAAAACCGGAAGTTTAGGCTAGGAGCGTCTCACTGGTTCCAAAGGGAATCGTCATTGCGTTGGGAGTGAAGATTGACATGGATGGTGGCAAATTTCAGGACCTGAAAGACATAGAAACCAAAGACACAAAAAGAGACGTCCCAAAACACTACGGTTCTGTTTTAGGCCAACTGTTTACTCTCTCTGTATGCTTGCTCAAAAGGTCCAGTCACGCAAAACGCGACTGGATTTTTAACCTGTCTCAAGCTGTTATACCTCATCAACCTGTTGTGTTTTTACTGAGTCTGAAAGAGGTCATTAAGGAGGTAAGCGCTTTCAGTGGGCCTGGTAGAACTGAGACACCAGAAGGCAAATATAATTTAAAATAAGAACTCTTTTCATTTTTTTGGTTCCTTGATGCAGCAGGGAAATCGGACACACACACACACACACACACACACACACACACACACACACACATCTTCATTAATTTTTATACTGTAGATAGATAAATAGATAGTGTGTGTGTGTGTGTGTGTGTGTGTGTGTGTGTGTGTGTGTGTGTGTGTGTGTGTGTGCTGGTTTCCACTTTGATCTCCTTTCCACTGCATCTGTAGATCAGGGCAGTTGATGTTCCTGTTTTTTGTGATCAATCAGACTAAGATAACTAAGAGCTGCCGGTTATTTATTTATTTATTTATTTTATTATTATTATTATTTTTTTTTGTAGTTGCTGATAGCCTTATTGCATTTCAGATAAAGATTATATACTGTAAACCTTTCTTTCTTTTTTTTAGATTCTCTAAAGAGTAACTCTGTGATGAAGGTGCGATGAAGCAGAGTTGCTGTTCCACCCTGAAGTGGATTATTTTTCTCTAACAGCATGACCTGAAGTCTGAGTTTTAAATACTGTACATCGTCACATATGTCTGTGTGTTCAGTGTGTTCATCTCAGTGTGATGAACTAACAGGAATGAAAGTGCACAAACAGAAGGGACTGAAAGAAATGGTTGTATGTTTGTATGCATGTTTATGTTGCTGGTTAGTGTGAGGTTTTTGTGGTTTTTCTTAATAAATGTTATGCAAGAAATGTTGCTAAGAAGAGACAAAGGTCCAGACCTCAGTTACATAAGCCATTATATATTACATTATAGTTCATTTTAAACATGAATGAAATGAGAGGGCTGCATGGCAATCACAACTATAATGTCCTATAATGGCTGGTACAGATATGACCGTATTACACACAAGTATGCATAAAAGGCTAATAATCTCAACGCATGACAAACTCCTTCTCCCTACATAAACACAGCACAGAGAAATGCAAATGAAAATTTCCACTGCGATTAGCATAGTTACTATGGACAGCAAAACTATGTGTGTAACCAATTTAAACTATTTTTTTTCTTTTCTAAAGAACAATCAACATTTTAATTATACTACCTTAACCAGTCAACCTTGAAAACACCATAAGGAAAAGAAAGTGGTTTCTTCAAGACCATATATTGTCTTCTTTTTTTAACTAAAGGAAAATAAGGTGGACTACTTAAACCCTGACATTACCCTGGGGACTACAAATCGAGGCGTTTGGGTGGTCTCCTTTCTCTTTGAGGGTATCGACAAAGACACTGGTGATAGTGAGGAAGATGAAGGTGGATCAGCTCCGGGCAAAACACCAGTGATGGCTGCAGACATCATAGCAGATACTACAGTCTCTGTGTGTAGATGGCCGGGTGCACCAGGGGGCGCTCAATACCACCCACATGCAGCGATTTTGCAAAAACTGGAGACCTTTCCAACAGCTGGTCAATGTGTCTCCTCCATACAATGTCCTCAGCTGTCTTAACAGTATAAGAGACAGAGCCTGTCTGAGCAATAACTCTAGCTGGAGCCCATTTTTGGCCATTGTTGTAGTCACATGGCATCAACGGACCTCCAGGGTAAAAAATATTCTCAGTGTCTCTTTGTTTGTGCTTCTCTACTTGAGCTTGTTGTTGCTGAAGCACGATATTTCTGGTCAGGTGCAGGTTTCAACAAATCAAAACAAATCCACTTCATGCTTTGTACAATTCTGATAGTTGCTGGGTGATAGAGCAGAGCAATTGAGATGGAGAGTACACCATTGTCTTCAAGAATTTTTTTTCAGATTCTTGGGAGATACAGTAAACTGAGCACCATAGTCACTCACTAGCTGGTCAGAGAAGCAGCCACTGTGACTAGAAAAAAAGGTTTTCCTTAAATTGGACAGCAAAATCAGCTTGGATGTGTCTCCTTGGTTTCTCTGGACAATCAAAAACAGCTTCTGTCCAGCCCTTTCATGTAGACCATTCCACAGTGACCTGCATGTAGATGTTGTAATAGTCTTTTTTGCAGAGTCAGTTGAATGATTACTCTTCATCCCCATAGAAGAAAACCTGAGTGAACACAAAGTTTGTTTCTTTTAATTATGTAGGGTTACAGCTCAGAAGATTGTATAACCTTCCAGTCATCACAAGTTCCATGAGCATAATATATCAGGATGCTGATTCGGATTCTTTGGTTGGGGCAGCCTGGACAGTCTGTCCCTCACTTTCTTACTTTCTATATTAAATGTCAAATCTATGAACCAATAGCAACAATGGTCAATATTGAATCTGACTGGATGCTAAGGCTGGAATACAAGTGTGTGTTATGTTCAACAAACCTCTTTGTTGGCACAGGGTCACCAGTGTACATTTCTAAGATGAGGCTGGATGACTGCACTAAAAGATGCAGTCTCTAATGGTGTCATTTAATATCAGGGTCTTTTGGTACACAGCCTTAGACAACAAAGACACTACAGAACCTGTATCCACTTCCATGCGTGCTGGTTTTCCATCTAGCCACAGAGACACCCAGTATCCCTCCTAACAGCACAGACAACATAAACAACTAGAGAGGTACATTTTCTGAAGACACTAAGCACTCTAGCATGATGTTAGCGAAGTTCTAATGATGTAGCTAGCAGAGGTGGAAAGTAACGAATTACATTTACTCGCGTTACTGTAACTGAGTATTTTTTTGTATACTTTTTAAAGTAGTTTTTAAAATCTGTAATTTTACTTTTACTTAAGTATGTTTTGTTTGAAGTATTGTAATTCGCTACATTTTAAATCATATTCACTACTGAGTAAAACAAATGAATGAAAATGCAAAAATAATTAAAATATTATGCTTTGTTGCACTCGCGTGTGTGTACCGCCGCTGCAGACTCCACTCCAGGTTTTCTGACTGTCTCCACATCTGTACACACAACTGTTTGTGCACTCACCAGTAGTAGGGGCGTGGCTGCCATTTATTTTGGGAAGAGGGAATTTATTCACTGTTTTTGGTTTAGGGAGTCAGGGAAGGGACCTGTATTTTTGTTTGTGTTGTTTTTTTGCAGGTAATCTAGCTACTAAATATAAATACCATTTAAATCTGATCCTCCTCCTGTGTGTGTGTGTGTGTGTGTGTGTGTGTGTGTGTGTGTGTGTGTGTGTGTGTGTGTGTGTGTGTGTGTGTGTAAAGCAATACAAACCTCATTATTTCATCAGTTAATGACTGGATCTAGTCATATACCACCTTTCCATACAGTTTAAAATAGAACCCAGAACCGTTCTTTTGTGTTCGTGTGTGTGTGTCTTAGATTCCCGAATCAGCATAACAATTAATTTTATCCAACATGTTATAACAAATGATTTTTTTTTCTTATTATTTTCCTTCTACCTGTCTCAGTCATCAGAATCTGCACCAAATCTAGTACTAGGCTGACTATCTCCACCTTAATTTGAAAATAAGAGGGGAAAAAAGTTATAAACCTCATGAAAAAAACAAAAAAAAGAAAAAGAAAAAGCTAAAGTTCTTTACAGATGAAACTGACTGCACTTGAAGCCCTGAATAAATCTGAAATTGTGCAACATTTCGCTACTTCTTCTGGAAGTGCTTTCTTACTTGCCCTTTTCCTTTCTGCTCCACCTGGCCCCTTTCTCTTCATCCTAACATATCTGTTTAAATGCTTTGCTGCTCTGGGGAGACACAGAGTGAACATAACGTAACAATGTCAAGAACAGAATCAGATTAATGAACAGATTAATATTGTTATTATTATTTATTATTAATTTCAACAATCATCACTTTAGGTGTCACGGACATGCCAGGCTCCGCCCCAAATCAACACTCATAATCTCCCGAATTCTAATCACACACACCTGAACCTCATCACCAACACATACACATACAATACACCTCACTTCCCTTCATTCAGCGTCTGGTCTCCACTACGGACAAGGACTCCATGCGTTACCTGTGTCAAGCGATCATCCCACGCTGTGTCTCCTCGTCTCCGTGTCTCCTCGTCTCTCCGTGGTCCATTACTGTCTCCATTGTCTATGATGATCTGTCCACCAGCTCCAACACCATATCAGAAAAGACTCTCTGGTTCACTCTTATTACCCACATCTCATCCAAAACAGTTTATATTCATTGTCAATAAAAGCGCCCGTTCGGGTTTTCTATATATTCCTGTCTGTGGAGTCTGTCGATCTGTAACATTAGTATACAGGGTAAGCAATAATATAAAACATATATATTAATTATAAAAAAAATAAAACAAAACACTGGCTGACAACACCGGCCTGCTGCCATCCTGTAAGCTGGCACTTAAAAAAGGAATGATAGTGTACAAGTAAGTGTGACTGTTTCTGTAAAGGCTGTCAGACTGATAAAATAGTACTTCAATTCAAATACATAGTTTTTGGACTAATATAATATCATACTGATCTACAAGTGGTGATGAAGTCAAAGCAGGACTTTGATGAAAATTCTCTGAGTGAACCTTCCTGTGGAATGCTTTTAGGAAAAATAGACTGATTTGATCACCAAGGCATTTTGCTCCTGCTGTGCACCCAACTGTGCATTAATATCAAGTATATACTGTAGATGTTTTACTTTAGTTAATGGAAAATCTAGGAAAAATTGGAATATCATGGAAGAGAAGTTTTCTTCTGGAATTCAATTTAAAAGTGGAACTCGTATATTCTAGATTCATTATAGTTAAAGTGAATACTCCTGCAACATTAAAATAAATGTTTAAGATTTACTTCCTGTTTTATCTCCATACGACTTCTCTTCTTTAGTGGTGTTGGTACTGTGAAAGAGATATTGAAAATATCTATAAAGTTTTACAAAAACATCAATTGAAAATCAGCTTTAGTTACTTCTATGTACATATCACAACATACATATTTCACTTCAATATTTTAATTTCATGTTACTTTCCAACTAGAATCAGGAAAAAAAAAATACTTTTCTTAAATCTATTTCACACCTTTAGTACGCAGCACATTTCTGTCATCAACGACAAAGTCAATATTGTTTAAGTACATGGTTTTGTTGGAGTACTTGAAGTACTGTTGCACTTCAAATATATTTTAGACCATCATGTACTTAAGACTTTAATTTGAGAAAAAGTTTGAAGTCCTAATATTTAAACAAAGCTATGCAGCATTATATTACTAATCAAACTGCCTGCCTTTAGTGCTGTACAGCCTGACTGGAGCTGTACTGAACTCAGAGCTCTGCTCTCTGCAGTGTTACTGCTGCTGGACTTACAGCTGATGCATTTACATTTTTTAAACAGATTCCTACAGCAGCGCGCTCAGTGTTTAATAATGTAAAAAATACGCACATAAAGTAAGCAATAAGTGTATGGGTGGAGCCATGGGATTGAACGCAGTGAGCAGTGGAGGGAGAGAACCACAGCAGGGCTGCACAGATCCTGTATTGCCGCCACATGCTCTGTGCCTAAACACCGCCGGAGCCTGGATACTGTACCTTATTTTTTGCGGTTTAAACTTGCTTTGCTCTGCGTTTCCTCCTTACAGTGTCCGAGTGAAACAAGCAGACTTGCGTTTCAGTGTGTGAGGTGGACCATTACCAATGTATTCATTAATTGAAGATGCTTTGTTTATATTCCGACCCCAGTCATGGCAGGCTGAGCAAAATCACTGCATTTGGAGGGAAAAATTAAAATACTATGGCACAGCCGCCTACACTGAGAAACCAGATGAAAAGCTGGACATGCATGTGCATGCTGCTCGGTGTTAAACGAATTAACATCTCCTTTTAAACCAGATTTTAAATATCTGTATTAACCATGCTTTAGCTGAGCAGTTGGAACAAACAAGCAAAATCACAATGAACACTAGGACTGGCGTTTTGCTAGGTTGCTATCGTGTATGTTAGCTATAGAGCATGGCTGTGACAGTATTTAGAGCATTCCAGGTGCTTCATGCCCGTTCTCAAAGCAGCGTGTCCGCGCTTCTTGTCTATGATGCTACAGATGTTCAGACTTCCCATTGCACGAGGCAATTCTTTAATTGTAATATTAAAAAAAAACAGTTTATGTTGTTAAACATAGAAAAGAAGATTGATTTGGAATGAGTTATGATTGTAGGTCTTGAAACTAATCAGTATAATCTCTCCATTGTCAAATATTTTGATAGAAATTTATCAAAAATATTAGGTGCATGTTAAAAATATAATTCAGTTCGTCAAATTGTAATTAAGTAAATGAAATAAACTTAATTTATAGTGTAACTTTTGGTGACCAGAAAGACACCTACAGTATATAAATAAAATGCATTATTATTATAAAGACATGACATATCAGAATTTTTTGTGTATTTATTATAGGTACATTTTAAATAGTTTTGACTTGGATGACGATTCTACCATACTGTGTGAAATACAATTTAAAACATTTCACCATTTAAATACTGTACTAATCACTTAACATGAAAAAAAAAAATGCATCACCCACAAGAAGTATAATAAAATTCCATAGCAAAATCCACAGGCTAAGGTGATTTCTGTAAACATTGCCAAACTTAAACCACACATCAATGTAAAAGTCTGTGTCTGAAAACACAAATCAGTGTAAATGTCCCAACACAAAACACAACAATCTGGAGCCCCACTAGTACCAGGGATTATTGGTGCCAGATGGCTAAAAAAAAAATTAGAAATACATGCGCACCACAGTTAATTGAGGAAAATAATTAAATAATGTCTCTCTTCTTCAGTGTCCGAATTTTTGTTTCCTAGTTACAGGCCATTTGTGTGGTTTCTGAGATGTAGGTGGGCAGGAGATTAACTGAGACAGTTGATAGTTCTACTTGCACTTTATGTAAACAATTGTAGAATAGAAGCACTATGGGAAAAACACGTTTTTCATTTAATATTGTTTTATTTCAGATCTCTTAGATAGTCTGTAGCAATTTTGAAAAAGCAGTCACTGTGCAAAATGAACGTGCATTGTGCTGGACATGATGAAAAGGCCTTTTTTTGTTCTTTTTGTCAGAATGTCAGAATTAAATGCAGAAGCTACAGCTGTAGTATAGTTGCAAGGTCAAACTCAGGACATATGTGATTTTCCTACACAACCTGTCAGTTATGGGATGTACATCACTCTTGATGAGGGAGTCTGCCAAATACGATAAATGTAGATGTAAGTTAGCTAATACCTAAAGAGTGTGAAACTCTTTAAATATAAAGCCTTATTAGAGAATAAGGTTATCATACCCAACATTTAAGACTAAAGCAATAATATTAATGCTTGAAACCTTTAATAATGGTTAAACTGGTTTCTAAACTGCTAAACCAGATGGAAAACTATTTTTTTAAAAAAAACAATAAAAAAAAAAAAAACAACAACAACCTGTTAATCATAAAAAATAAAATAGACAAATGTCCTGACATACAATACAACCCACAGCCTAAATTAGTAATCTGATGTGCTTAATAACCACTAAACATGAGGATTTGAGGAAACGCTATGAATTTACATCTAGAATAATTAAATTTTCAGTATTATTTCAAATACAAAGGACATTTATTAATTTTAACTTTTCTGTATATCTTCACCAAAATCGTAACTTAAACTCACTCCCAAAAAGAGAAATTCCTATTTTGGGGCCCTCCCATGTCACTCCAGTCCCTAGAAGCTTTAGTTCTACTTTGTCAGTGCTAACAGTGACACCAGAATCAACTGCCAGTCCCACCGTCACTTCAGCCGGACCTACTGCAGCTGATACGCTTCCCAGCTCAGCTCGAACCATGGCTCCTGCTTCCAGCCCCTTAGCCTCAGCCTCAGCAGAAGCATTTGGACCCTTAGCTTCAACTGAGAAGAAGCTCCATGCTGCTCCAGCTCGTCCTACACCGGCCTCGGCCTTGGCACCAGCCTTAGGAACTGGATTTATTTGAGCATAGGCGTCCGTGTTGGCATACGGTCCACCGGCATATGCGTTTCCTGGTCTGTCCAAGTTACTGATCCACTTGGGGATGACCTGTGCTGCAGCAAATGCAATGCATAATGAAAGCAGTGGAGTTAAAGACAAGATTGAAATAAACCGATTTATACCACAGCACTGTTGAATTCTGCATTCTAATGTGTGTCTCCAGCCTCAGCACTTTGTATCAGAGGTAAAGGTGTAACATAGGTTTTTTGACAGAACAGGACAGGTATCAAAAGGCTATAGGATACCAAAACAGAACAGATACTAAATGGTAAGTATGTTTTTTTTTTTAATAAATATTTTATGTGCTCTACGAGAAGCTACTTTATTAATTGAGAAACTTTCCTGACTCTTTAACAGTGATGGTGTCAACAGAATATTTCTAAATAATAATAGAAATTATTAAGTGCATCTATTGAGGTATGCATTTATGATGTATGATATTAAATAAACAACATTAAGTCCATTATTGTGAGCTTACATTTCTTACCTTTAGGCATTTTCAGTGGAGTAAAAAACACTGGAATCACACTGGAAACTAGAGAAAGAGAAAGAAAGGGAGAATGAGGCTGAAATTTAACTTTGTGTCTTTTTCAGCAAGTCCCATTGTTAGTTTATAGAATTCAATTACATAATAATTGTTATCTTAATTAAATAGTTATATTTCATTAAATAACAATATTCTGTCAAATGCAATGCTAATCTCTAAAGCTATAAAGCTACAGGATAGTATAAAAGTCTAGTTTTACCTGTTTCTCTTTTGTGTCTGCTTCTGCTCTCTGTTAGTCCGAGTGCACATCGAGAGCAGGAGCATCATCCTGCTTTATACCGTAATCAGTAAACTTTCGCTTTTACTTTTCATCACATGAGTCATCCAACGAGCTTCTAGCAGTTATACATGGACATTCCTGGAAAAATCCATTATATTCATAATTGCTTAATGTCATGTTAATTTGGCTTAAAGTCACTAATGCTCATTTATGAGTGCTATTTGTTAACACTCATAAATATTTGTTAACTTATTTGGATGAAAACCCAATTGATTAGATACCTGGTTAATTTAAAACATCATTCCAAACATGCATTTACTCCTGAGAATGACAAAGTAAAACTCTTAAAAATATCAAACCCTTTTGAATATGAAACAATACTTAGCTTTAATACATTACAGTACAGGACACATTTGAATTCCAGAAACAGTGTTTTACACTCTGGTGTTATATAGCCTTATTAATATCTTTCATTTTTATCATAACTAGATAGTCTGTGAAATTTATTAATATTAATTTTTACAGGACTTCTCTTGTTTTCTTTAACTGCTGTGAAGGTTTGGGTCAGAGGGGTGACGTTTGGACTTTTGGAGCTAAAGGAGGAGCATGAACAAGCTGTTGAAATTGCTTTGGTGTTGGAGGTGACTGTAGTCCTTGAGGGCCTGACTGACTGTGCAGCAGCTTTAGGAGTGATGTTTGGTCAGGTCTGTATGCTGAATTCCATAAGGACTGGACGTATTATTATTGGACTTGGAGACACATTCCCCTCAGATTCACATGTTGAGAAAGAAAATCTTGTTGCCATATACTCTCTTTTTTTGTGTGTCTGACACATTGGGGGGGACAAAAGACAAAAACTGTTCATCTTTGCTTGTTTTGAAAAATGTTTATGATAGTGTAATATGAAAAAAAAACAGTAAGAGACTAAAAAGCATCTGGTGTTATACAGATATTTTAGATATTTAGATTAGATTTGAACTTTTAAGTTACTTTATTGTCACTGCACAATTAGGTACAAGGCAAGGAAATACACTGCATTTAACATTTAATCATTTTTACAGTGCAATATAATTTGCGTATATAAACAGTATATAGTGAGGTAGATTAATTACATTGGGTCCAAATGAGCAAATGATTATGGGTGGTGCAATAAGGAAGGTATTGTATACCATGATAAAGAATTTGCATGTGTAAACGTAAACATTATACAGTGAGAGAGGTAAATACAATGAGTGCAAATGAGCAAATGAATTATAAGTGGGTGCAATAAGGAAGGTATTGTATACAATGATAAGAATTTAGATCTAAACAGCATACAGAGAAAGAGTTATGTACAATGAGTGCAATGATTTAGATGTATGCAATGATAAAGATATTGTATATTATGATAAATAATTTGAATATGTAAACTATTCACAGGAAGGGTTATATACACTGAGTGAAATGAAGATATATGGCAGGATAAAATAATATGCATATGTAAATATATACAATATATAGATAAATATATAATAATACATATAAATATAAATATAATAAATATATAGAAGTGTCATGAACTATGAGTGCAAGGTTATAGATGAAGGAACATGGTATATGCCATGGTTATGATATTGCGGTTGAGCAGGTTACAGTATATACACATGTGCAACTTGTCAGTAGGTAGGTCATTTTATACAATATACAATATGTGCAACAGTTATGAATAATGCAGTCTTGAGTGTTCAGTTATGTTTGGTAGTGAGTTGTCAGAAGCAATTTGGGTATTGCAAGGTAATGTATTCAGTTAATGTGTATGTGATCAACCTTCCCATGTTCTCTCTCACCACCCCACTCCTCCACTCCCTGCACTGGCTTCCTGTAGCTGCCCGCATCAAATTCAAAACCCAAATGCTTGCCTACAAAGCTAAAAATGGCCCACCACCCACTTACCTCTCTGCTCTAATCACATCACGCACTGCACCACATTCCCTCCGATCCTCCAGCACTGCTCGCCTCGTCCCACCTTCTCTCAGGGATCGAGGATGGCATTCATCCAGACTCTTTTCTGTTCTGACACCTAGGTGGTGGAACGAACTACCTCTAGATGTCCGTACAGCAGAGACTTTGACGATCTTTAAACAACAACTCAAGACTACTTGGACTACCCCCCCCCCCCAACACAACTGGGAAGATCTTCCCAGTTGTGTTTGACTACTGGCACTTAGTTATTAACCTAGTAACCCTGTGTAAGTATCTATCCAGTAATGATGTAAACTTTAAAGCACTTTATGGATAAGAGCATCTGCCAAATGCCTAAATGTAAATGTAAATGATCGGGTGGAGGCAGAGTTCAGCAAGGAAACAGCTATGGGGGAAAAGTTGTTCCTGAACCTGCTTGTCTTTGTCCGGGGGCTCCTATAGCACCTCCCAGAAGGCAGGAGAGCAAAGAGCCTACGGGCAGGTGGAGAGAAGTCCTTTGTGTTATTGTGTGCTCTGCTGAGACACAGCTTCCTGTAAATGTCCTCAATTTTTGGAAGTAAACCTCCTACAATGTGTTGGGCAGTTTTCACCACCCTTTGCAGCACTTTCCATTCTGACATAGTGCCGTTCCGATACCAGACTGTGATACATCTGGTTGGGGTGCTCTCGGTGGTGCAACAATAGAAGTTTACAAGGAGAGACAGTTAAAGAGATACAGTTCTTCATCAAGAAGAAGAGGCGCTGGTGAGCCTTCTTGACCACACTGGAGCTGTTGGTATTCCAGGACAGATACTCTGAGATGTGGATACCAAAGAATTTGAAGCTGGTGACATGGTCCACCACCTCTCCATTGATATGAATGGCTGTTTGTGTGTCACCTTTCTCCTTCCTGAAGTCAACTATGAGCTCCTTGGTCTTCTTGGTGTGGACCAGCAGATTGTTGCCAGAATGCCTTGCAGCTAGAAAGTAGATCTCCTCTCTATAAGCTGACTCATCATTGTCCTTGTTGAGTCCAATCACCGTGGTGTTATTTGCAAACTTGATAGTTGTGTTGGAACAATGTACAGACTGGTAGTCGTAAGATTAGATGAAGGGACTCAGCACACAGCCTTGTTGTACTCCAGTGCCAAAGATGAGGGTGAAAGTGCAGGGGTGGTTTACCCGAACATTCGGGGGCCTGTTGGTCAGAAAGTCCAGGAGCCAGTTGCATAGTAATGCATTAATGCCCTGGTCTCTGAGTTTGGTGCCTAACTTGGAGGGAATGACAGTGTTAAACGTTGAGCTAAAATTGAGGAAAAGCATTCTGACATAGGTGTCTTTATTGTCTATGTGAGAAAGGACTGAGTGCAGCACTGTGTAAAACTGCATCCTCCATGTTCTTGTTCTGACTGTAAGCAAATTGGTGGGGGTCTAGGGTGGCAGGAAGACAGGTTTTGAGGTATGCCAGGACCAGCCGCTCAAGGCACTTGGTGATGATTGGGGTGAGCGCTACTGGGCGGTAGTCATTAGGGCACGTTGCATTGGAGTGTTTAGAACAATAGAGGTGGTATTAAAGCAAGTGGGCAAAATGCTGTAGCTTGGTCTAGAGAGAGGTTGAATAAGTCCAATAGGACCCAGACAGCTCCACAGCACATGCTCTGAGGATGCGTCTAGCGATACCGTCAGGCACTTTAGCTTTCCATGCATTGATCCTGCTCAGTACTGTGCTGACATCATTGGTGGAGTGTGTAAGTGGCTGCTAGTTTGCAGGGAGCTCGATTTTGATTGCTGGCTCCAGATTATCCCTTTCGAAGCAAGCATAGAAGTTGTTTAGCTCATTGGGAAAGGACATATAATGATTGGCTGTAGTTGCTGATGGCCTGAATGCCTCACGACATCTGCTGAGGATTGGAGATGGAGATGTGTTCTTCAATTCTCAGCTTGTAGCAGTACTTAGCTGCTAGCAGTACTGTAGCTAGCCATCTTAATGCCCCGCCTCAGACTGGCACTGGCTATACTGTAGGAGGTGAACCTTCTTCGTCATCCAGGGCTTCTGATTTGGATAACCAAGGAGGTTCGCTTCTTACTGAAGGCTCGCAACGCCACCTTTAGATCTGGAGATGCACAAGCTTACAGGAGGAATTAAAGGCCTACTTATCAAAATGTTCAGCTGGGTATTCTGAGCACTCAAAATGTTCAGCTGGGTATTCTGGAAAAACTTCCCTTTGATAGAAAATACATAGTTTTGGCATTGTGTTATAATGCTTGGAAACCATTTCAAACACCTTTGCTCTCTTGTCACATTTTCCATTCAAGCCAGAATTTATTTTATTCTCTATGTATGAGCCGGTCATGCACCCCCACTCTCACACACACAAACACACACATAGGAAAGGTAAATCATGCCGATGTTTTTTCCCAACAAAAATGAATGAATTGACAGAGGGTGATTCTTTCCTACACCCACTGTACAGGACTCCGGTGCTGGCAGTGTCTTCCTGTCTGCAGCTAATGTTCACACAGGCTAGTTTCTTGCTGCTGGTTTATTTGAAGACTTCTCTCCAAATCCACCATGAATACTAAACGCACTATTAGTGAGAAATTGTAGACCATGTTAATGTAACATAAAATAATAGGATGCATAGTAAAATACAGACAAACAAACTGGTGGCTGCGTAATAAAAAGGGCATATTCATTGAGAATTCCAAAGTTTCTTTATACATGTTCACATTTAATTATAATTCAATTAATATTCATTTGTATATCGCTTTTAACAAAGCACATGGTCTCAAAGCAGATTTACAGAATAAAAAAATAAATAATATGGATAGAAAAGAAAAATTGTCCTTTGTCATGATTATAAACTATTAATCAAAGTGTAAGATGTCTTGCTACAAGTCACTTATAAAGTATTTAACCGAATGTTAACATAACTATATATGTTAAGGCTTCAAAATATAATTAAATGACCTTAAATAAATCCTCAGTTGAAATAATGGTCTTAGAAAATGAAAATCAAAACAAAATAATTGACATTTACAATTATACTATACTATAATTATACTATAATTTACTACAAGTTTACAATGATAATGATTCCAGATTTAAGAATTCATGAGCTCTGTACACAGTTGTATTTAATTTAGATGTAATCTTTGAAATCAAATTTTGGCCTCATTTATTTTAAGGTCACTATATTAATTTGGGATGTTTTATTTGAATTAATTTCATCAGAGCCCTCCAACACATTGTGTTCTTGATAACACATTATGCAGATTCAATTGTTAGCATCTAAATGTACACTTGGTTATAAATGCCCCCGCAAACACCTGGTTAAAATTGCCTTAACACATACCTGGTTATAAATGCCTTAACAAACACTTGGTTATATGGTAAATGCCCCCACACACACCTGGTTATGAATGCCTCAACACACACCTGGTTATGAATGCCTTAACAAACACTTGGTTATACTGTAAATGCCCCCCCACACACCTGGATATAAATGCCTTAACAAACACCAGGTTATAAATGCCTGAACACACACGTGGTTATAAATGCCTTAACAAACATTTGGTTATACTGTAAATGCCTTAACACACACCTGGTTTAAATGCCTTAACACACATTTGGTTATAAATGCCTTAACACACATCTGGTCATAAATGCCCCCACACACACCTGGTTAAAATAACTTTCACTTTTTTCATTAAATTTCAAATGACTTATAGGAAGACAGTCACTGAAAATGGGAATTTCAGGTAAAGCACCAATTTAGTAAACTTAGTGAGATACAAGTCCAATCGTGTACACACAGTAACAAACATCATTTTCTTGTTATGGTTGAGTGTTTTTCAGTCACCTGTTATACTTCAAATTCCCCTGACTCCCCAATGGGTGTGCTCTGTGTACATTTAGCTCTGTGGT
>JAAGKR010008626.1:8492-22382 GCA_011419295.1 Clarias macrocephalus | reverse complement strand
GGGGGCTGTCAAAAGCCTTACTGACAGATTTGCATTAGCGCTGAAGTGTAGGTGGGGGGGAGGTCCTGTCAGGTTGCTTCTCTTCAAACAGACACACACACACACACACGAGGCAGTCACACACCAGTGAGCTGTCTCTAAAATGAGATGGAGTGTAAATAAGCTCAAGGATTCATTATACAGCCAATCCCAGGCTCTCTCTCTCTCTCTTTCTTGCATACACACACACACACACACGGAATTGGCCTGAATCAGGGATTATATTGTGTGTGTGTGTGTGTGTGTGTGTGTGTGTGTGTGTGTGTGTGTGTGTGTGTGTGTGTGTGTGTGTTTCTGCATGAGTGCCTCCAGCACTGAATGCTGAATTTGGAAGATGCTCGGTGCTCAGATAAGGTATATTTGCTTACAGTGGCTATAACTCAGCCTTCGCAATATCTCAAATTTTATAGCTATGCAATATCACAATGCAGAAAAACACTGCGCATAACCGAACAGATAGAGAACACGATAGGACTTTACAAAGTTTTCCTTCCCTCATAACCATATCTTAGCCTAAACTTTTTAAAGTAATCAGAATAGGACCTTAAATCTTACGCAATAGTTCCACTTCTTTGCCTGGAGCTTATAAACTCTATCCTACCGCTCTACAAGAGAGTCGTACTGTACTTTGTCCGTATTCCGCAGCAGCTGAGAATTTGTTTTACTTTCCAACATCCTTAATGAAAAAAAAATGTAACTATTCTGGTGCGTATCTATTTTACAGTTAGCAGTACAGTGGTCTCTGCCTTGTTGTAAAAAATAAATAAATAAATAAATAAAGGCTCTGAATACATCCAGGTCCAACCAATGTTTAATAGGGTACTTTAAACGACACCTTATATGCAGAATTCCACAATTTTCTCCAAAAAAACAAACAAACAAAAAAAGAACCTGACAGGAAACAGAAGACATCTCCTTCTTTCTTTGTTGTTCTGGGCGGAGCTTAAACAAGCCAACTTAGTTTTCCCCTATTGTGACCTCATATAAGAAGACGGTCAGTGGTAGCTCGTTTAAATAGACGCAGGCTGATTTACAGAAAGAGTGAAACGGAGAGTTTGGGAGGTAGAAAAAAAAAATCATTGAAACATGAGATCTTTAATAAGTAGGACTAAAGCAAGGATAAGAGCTGTTGTGCTGAATGAGTTTGAATACTGGTATGTACTGTAGGTGCGAGGTAATGGGAAACAAGACAAACACAAAGAACCAGAGCTCAGGATTACACCAGGGCAAACTACCACACCTTTGTCTAAGACGCTCATCACATTAGGCACGACTGACTTGCATCATGGTCAGGAACAATTGCTCCGCGCTCCCCACTATATTACCGGTTAGCATGCAAATTGTTTTTGTTCTCTGTACTCAGGTACACGTGTGTATTTTCACAGTGGGTGGCAATACTTCATTTGCGAGCCGCCATTAAACACGAGAGGAACCGGACAAAAAAAAAAAAAAAGCCAAAAAGTCGCACTGTGCCTAATATTATTGATATTTTTGAGCGATGCTCTTGTGTGTCTACTGTATCGTCAGAGCCTTGTAGGTCAGAGGATGTGATTGAATCAGATATGGGAAGCCAGTTGAACCCAATCATAACCGCCACACGAGACATTATTGTTGACAAACTACAGCACATTAAAGACCGGATCTCGTCTCCGAGTGGCGAAGTGGCGAAGTGCTCGTCCCATCACCCCGAGATCGCGAGTTCGATTCCCTGTAACCTCTCGCAGCCGGAGGTCTAGAGAGAGCTGATTGGCCGAGCTCTCTCAGAGGGGAGGGATGAGAAGTACTTAGTGCTCCCACATTAATCACGGCTCTACAGCCAATCAGCAACGGTGCACAAAAGATGTGGTCGGCTGGCGTCACGTGGTTCGGAGGAAAAACGTGATAGTGTTCAGCCCTCCCGACTAAGTGGTAATAATAGCCTTAATGTGGAGCCCCCTAGTGACGGGGACACGACTAAATTACCACGGATGGATATTACAGCGAGACAGTAATAAGTTTGAAAAGGAATACTGTACACGTGACTGTACATAAGACATTCCTAATGTAAGAGAACAGCCTCTCCAGCCTGTTTACACCTTAATCCCCTTTTAATTTTACTATCAAAAGAGGAAGAAAAAACATAAGAGAACGACAAGAGATTAAACAATCCTCTAGAACAGCCATCCGACATGCTGCAACATCAGGCCATGTATTGCATCGACGTTTCCTTGGAGGTTTTTGCACTTAAGAGTCCACAGTCCCAGTAGGACACGACAGAAAGTTCTGTACAGACGAGAAACACACGTTTTTTCTCCCCCTTTCCAGTACCCGTGCTCATAAAGCATGCAAGAGCTCCAGTCTTTTATCAGTCTGACTGATTTTGTTTATATTCTCAGAGATCGCTGCAGTCAGATCTAATCTGATCTCACATCACTTTTACTCTGATGCATCATTTATCGTGGGAGCGGAGGAGAGATTAATCTGCAGCGGTGTTCGAATGTGAAATCGGGGATCCATCCTCTCTCACTCGCCAAATCCACCGCTTTTCGCTCGCAAGAACTGAATGAAAGGAAGAACAAGAACACTATGATCGAAATGATGGTTTCTCTAACTTATCCTAGAATTCGACATAAAATATAGCTGGTTCATCTGTAGAAAAGAAAAAAAAAAAAAAAAGAGCCCATATCAAGGGGTCGGCCTAGAACAGTACTCGGCTATAAATAAATCATTCTGCACGGAATATTAGAGTGCGCATATTTCACTCTGAAACCTCGTGGCGGTCATGTTTAAAGGTTTCATATTTTGTTATTTCTTTAACAAGTTAACACGGGTCTCAGCGCTGTGTGTGTGTGTGTGTGTGTGTGTGTGTGTGTGTGTGTGTGTGTGTGTGTGTGTGGGTTAATGCTCCTGCTAATAAGGTATGTGAGGTAATACCCCTCACATAATGCATTTAATTTTTTTTTTTTTACATACCTCCAAATCCCTTTATTTCACTCCTGCTTCAAACACACCATTTCAGTGTCTATGTAAATGAGATCCTGCTGAGCCACACCCCTCCAGAACAAAGCTGAAGAAGCCGAGGGAGGGGCTTTTCTTATATGAGGTCACATTAACATGCAAATCTAATTGGTTTGGTTAAGCCCCGTCTAAAACAGCAAATTAATAATTTTGTCTACGCACGCACGCACACACACACACACACACACACACACACACACAGAAGACCAATCAGAACATCTGAAAATAACGAAAAAGTGAATTCTGCATAATAGCTGCCCTTTAAAGAGTTCACCACCACTAAGGATGCTTTCTGAACACTAAACTGGGAACTTTAGTCACAATCAACCTATGCTTTCATAAAATAAGAGCTCTTCAGTATTTAAGGGTTCTTCAGTATTTTAACATGCGTAGAGCGCTCTCTGACAGAATCTAAAGTTTAAAGAGGCCATTGAGTAAAAAGGATGTATACACTTGAGGACTTTTCGAATAGTTCATTACTTTTTAGATTCTTTAAAAAATATATATTTTTTTAAGTATATGGTTGTACATTCATTTCATTTCGCGACATTTGGCAGACGCCCCCATCCAGAGCAGGATGTAATATACTGGATATTCTTCCCAGTTATCTCTGGAAAAGTTTAAAGAAGCCGTGACTGAAAAACAATCGATCTTTGTCTACTGATAAATAAGGTTCCTTATCCTGCTTTAAACTCATAAAGTCAGACATTTTGACAGCAGCGAACTTATTCCCAAGCCATCAAACTCTTTTCCGTCAGCGATCATGCCAGTGCCATGTCCCCGAAACAGGAAGGAAAAAAAAGACAAAAACAAAGACAAAGATAACACACCGCCTACTAGAGATGGGGGTCGAGGGGTTTGTGTGCTAATTCATATAGTGCCAAATCACTTTAATTAAAATTGATTTTTATAATTCTTTGTATACATGTTCGCATTTCAGGTGATATAGTGTTGCAGTTCCTCTATGATCCTACAGGTGGTGCACTCTAAACTATTCACACACACTCACACACTGGTAGGCAGCACAGCATTCTGTGTGGTAGGAGCGAAATATTATTTAGGTTCTTTTTGAATTGTAACAAAATGTGTGTGTGTGTGTGTGTGTGTGTGTGTGTGTGTGTGTGTGTGTGTGTGTATATTATATATATAAAATCAGGACATTTATGAAATCGTGATACTTACAGGATCATAATACAACTCGAATACACAACTAGGTATCAGTCATGCAAGTAGACACGCCTTCTTTAACTTTTGGAGTCATAGATATATTAGTAATGCTGTTGTTATAGTGCCCTTTTTTTAAGCTCATCCTTTTTTTTATTAAAGCTGCCCTGCATATATTTGTAGCAAGGACTATATTTGTATTATTTGTAGCAGATGATGATGTTCTAGCTTCATTAGTGCTGGGAATAATTACAGTGGTTAGCACTAACAAACACAGGTTCTTTGTTTCCTACATCCTTGTGAGAACTGCAATGAAACAGCGCCATCAAGAGGACAGAAGAGTCACTGCTCCAGCTGTTCACAACAACAATTTTTGACTCCCATTTGACCTTTGTTCTCATTATAAGAGCAGATGACGGAAGTAATACATAAACCCTGAAATACGACTAAAATATCATGCAGCGTTATGATCACTGATGAAAAACCTTTAAGCCACAAGAAAAAAAAAATGCCACTATAATACGAAAGAGACGAGTAATATGTCGTGACATTGACAGTCAGGGAGCTGATGAGAGACGCGTCTTCCCTTTGTGTGTGTGGTTTGCGCTCCAGGGACACTGGGGGACCCCAGCAGGGGGTCCTGTGCCGTCAGCTTCGATTAAGAGCAACAGTCACGCCTGACCCAAATTCGCTTATGCTTGGATGTGTGTGTACATACATGTGTGTGTGTGTTTGTTTACTAACCGCACATTTGGCATTGTGCTTGACCACAAACATTCCACTGAAGCTGACAGCTGCCACTTGAGACAAATGTCTCAGTCTGTGCACACGTGTCTGTTTGCGTTCTGCCAGATTCTGGGATGTGACGGTGTGCCCTGGTGATGGATCATGCATCAGGAGTGTCACAAATCATTTCCTCGTGGATGTAAAAACGGATAGAAATCGTCAGGCCGCTCGGAAGCCGCGCTCCAGCTGTGACGGCGACGGGACTGATTTAATACACTTAACTCCTGAAAGCTTTAAAACTGCTGCGTGCTGACGAAAGCACTGAACTGGGAGGATGTCTCGAAATACCTTCAGTCTTTCATAATGCACAAGGGTGTAGCAAAACAACACAACTCCATTAGAACCATGAAGAGATGTGAATTTAAACAGAGTGTTAAAGCAGAGCTTCATTACATGAGCGCCGATATTCAACCAATAATCAGAACAATAACTGATGATTGGGTAAATTAGGTAAATGTTATCCATATAAACACTCAATCTGATCATTTCTCTTGTTATAATAAACATATTCTTCACGTTATGTAACATGACAAGCTTCCAGGATGGAAATTTTGCTTCCATACCTGATCGGTAAACTCAGTGAGAGCAAAACAAAACAACATGAGAGCAAAATGTGATTGGCTGACATTCCACACATAAGGTGCGCTCCAAACGGACACAAAGTTCCTAAGTACCCTGCGAAGTATACTACACAGAATGTTCAGCCATGTTAAGTGTAGTTCCAAACCACAAGGGGGCGAAAATGTTCACTTCAAAGGGAACTGCGAACGTTGCAGGGAACGAGTGAACAAGAGGTGTTCACTTCACAAGGAAAGAAGGGAATCAAAAAAATTCCCATCAGTCATTGCGTCTCGCTGGAGCATGAAAAAAATGATAATAAAAAAAAGCATTTATATATTTATTATTATCATCATCATCATCATCATCGAGGGCGACGTTATATTAAAAGAACAGAAAAATTCAGATTTGAATTTAATCAGGAAGTCTTTAGTGTTATATAGGCTAGCAATCGGTACAAAAAAAATCTCCGTACATCTTTAATCAATTATTTTTTATAATTAATCAATAATCTGTTTACAAGTTATACACATTTCAATTGTATGTTTTCTAATTACATCAGTTTTGGTTTCAATAAATATTCAATAGTAGGCAGCAGCTGCAGCAACAGGTATCCGAGGGGCTTATGTTACCATGGTAACGCACGGACGTGACGTCTGCCCTGGTGATTTCGCAGGGTGTTCTGAATGGATGGGTTTTCCCTTCACCAACATTCCCTGCAAATGGAGCAGGGAGTAGGCAGCACCCTAGTACACTAAAGTGTAAATGGAACGCAGCCATGGTAAAGTATCTAACCAGTCACAGACGAGGACTGAATTCTTGTAACCAATAATACCTTAGAAGGCGGGATTTATTGGAAAAGACAGAAAGCTTAGCCTAACTTCAAAGATGGAGTAAAAAAACAAGAGATCTTATTCCTCATCTGTAACGCTTCCAGCAGATTAAATGATTCACCGCCGGCTTCACACATATCCAGAAAGGTTATATTCTGCTTAAATACATCCCCAAAACTGAAAAAAAATTAAATAAAATAAAAAACAATTAACAGACTGCCCACAAGAGATGGAAGAAAATGTCTCTTTTGATTCTTTATAAGATTCACATAAGATTCGTTTTTAAATTCAAATATAGTATGTTTGTATTGAGGTGGTATAGTGTTGCAGTTCCTCTATAATCCTACAGGTGGTGCACTCTAGACTATTCACACATTGGCAGGCAAATAAGATGAAATGAATTATTTGCCAAGTTTGTTTAGAATTGTCACAAAATCTATTTTTTTTTATATTGTCCATGTAAGAATAGCTAAAGCGGGTAATATAGTGAGTAGAAAGTGATAAACTCCGGTCATGCTCTACCAAATCAAAGCTGAAACCATATTGAGAACACAAACCCTTCAAAAGGGACGCGAACCTGCAGAGCGCACTCAGTGCAAACTTTATTTGAATTGTTTCAGCTCACCCAGCCATTCTGTAATATTTCAAGCTAGATTACTTCCTTACGCCTAATCCTGCACTTTCTGCAGCACCGATCCTGGATATCGAATCAGCTCTTTAAGTAAATCACCGAATCCAGCTTTGTAGACGTTCAGCTCGATAGTTTTGTCCTTGCAGACTACAAACAAATCAACACCGCGCATCGCTGTGCATCGATACGCTGCTGCCGGCTCGCTTCAAAACCTCCCTGACGAAACGCTTCGTCTCGCCGTCGGATTCGAGCCCCTTCAACTGGAGCGCGGAATAATGACTTTCAATGCCAGCGACTGGCTTCAAGCCTTTCTTGATTCTTTAGATCAAAATCGCAGCAGGTCCAGGGCCTCCTTCAAACCGCATACTGATGATTATTTACATGATGCAATTGACAGGTTTAGTTTTTTTTCCCCCCCTCGATCGCACGCGGTGCATCTGGGAGCCGGTGTGTTTACCGTCTGGAAAAATCACCACCTCTCCTGCACGCGAGCCGGGTTCAGCTTCTATCAATCAAATTATGCATGTACGATTGTTTTCGGTCTGGCTTTCTGTCTCTCACACAAACACACACTTGCAGTCTGCGTCTAGATTCCAGCCCATGTGCTCACTTTATTCCGAGATGCCTTTGAGTGATATGTGAAGTCTGTCAGGAGCACAAACTCAAACACGCAGGCCAGTTTACTTTTCTCGTGTATCCAGGTCCTGTCTGCTCTCATGTACAGTATACTAGGGCTGTAGCTATCGAATATCTTAGTAATCGCGTATTCTACCAAAAATGTAATCGATTAATTAAACAGCAATGTAAAATATATAAGAGAAACAAAGATGAATTGGTTTTTCTTTTTAGAAAAATCTACTTTTATTTTTTTAATTGCATACAGCATTTTATCAAAAATAAACATCGTCATTATTCACAATACAAGGAAGAGCTTAAAGTTGACTGAGATGAATTAAGTGCATTACAGCCATACATTCTTACTGTATTTTAAGGCCTTTTCTAAGATGCAAAAACTAAAAAAAAAAAGGTATTCAAAATAAGCGCAAGTATCAAAAACACTAAGGCACACATTAAAACAAATTTTAGTATAATTTTATCGCTCTTTCATTTTTCAGCCCGAACGCTCCCTCAAATCAATCCACAGCTAACTGTTTGCGTCTCCTTCCGCTTTGTTGGTGACGTAAGCGCTTCTTCTTCGTCGGTGTTTACTGGCGGCTTGCATCCGGAAGCGCGCTGCGTCACGCCGAACAAATAAATGCGCAAAAACATAACGCAAGCTTTTGAAATTGATTAAAAGAAGCTTCGAGGCGGATGATTTTGCCTCGATCATTTTTTGTAATCGAATTACTCGAGGAATCGTTTCAGCCCTACAGTATACCATAATAATATGTGTGAAAGGAAAATATAAGGTAACTGTAAAAAGGTGCATGAGACAGAGAGAGAGAGAGAGAGAGAGACAGAGAGAGAGAGAGAGAGAGAGAGAGAGAGAGAGAGAGAATGCCTGTAGTGTTGCGTTCTCTCAAAGAAAGTGCTGTATTGATTAAATGACAAATGAGATAAACAGAGCTCTCCTCAGTGGCCTCTTCTTCTATGAAGAACTGCCCAGAACGTCTAAGTGCATTTCAGTGTGTGTGTGTGTGTGTGTGTGTGTGTGTGTGTGTGTGTGTGTGTGTGTGTGTGTGTGTGTGTGTGTGTGTAACGAGCAAGAACATTTCAATAAATCCAAACCAACCTTCTGTACAAGCAGGTTGACTTCTGTTAAAATAAAAAATAAAATCTCTCTGTCTCACTTATTATTTTCCTTTTTTCCTCTGGACACAACAGAAACCTGCCAGTCTGCAGCAGTTGGTCTGTGTTTCGGAGTTTCCCAATTAAACCTCTCGGTATGAGCTACACCACGGCTCGCGCCCCCCTCGCCACTTTGGCACTGTAACCATGGCGATGGCCCTGCGGTAGTTTCCAGAAACTCCGAGAGCCAATCGGAATCTTCGGAACGACGCCCCTAATACCAGATGCGCTCTTACCGCCGTGTTTAATCACAGGACGCAGGAAAGGCCGTGTTGTTGGCGTCGCTGCCATCTAGTGGTGATGACGGTGCAATGCGTGGATGCTCCTTGGAATGGATTTGTTATAGATTCTACACATGCGACTGATACAGAAAGCGCTGAGAATGAGCTGATTACTGCAAGATTCAAACACTGAACCTTAGAAGGAAACAAATTCAAAAATGAGCTAAGAAGCGAAGCCCTTGCTACGCAATAAAAAGCAGACAGAATTGCAATACATTTTGTCATTTGAATTATTTATCTTTATAAACTAGTTAACAACCCTGAAAATGATTTTTACTGGAAATTTCATTTCCGTTCGCTGCTCATGACTTGCAGTTACACTGCACTGAGCATAAAGGGTGCTATTGCGTTAATGTCCAAAAAAAAAAAACTAATTTAACAAAATTTAAGGTATTAAGAGCTGCTCAAGTGGAGCATACTTCCACTCAAGTGTGTGTGTGTGTGTGTGTGTGTGTGTGTGTGTGTGTGGTAGGTCATGGTAGGTCGGGGGGAAGGCGGGCACTTGCTCTAGTCATATTTGTGCGTGTGTGTGCGTGCGTGCGCACGCGTGTGTCTCTTGCTCTCAGTCATGTTTTGTTTCTCTGTGTGTGTATTCATGCTGTTTTATCCTCGGGGCTGAACGCCTACGTACCATACGTCCCTGTGACACACCCTTGAGCACCACGTCCAATTAGATCATACCTCCTATTGGGATGAGAGTCCACTTCTCACACACGTACACAAACACACACCTGCTTGACTGTCACCTTCAACTGATTAATTTAATATAAAGAAAAATATTACAGTAGTCATCATAAGAGTTTTAAATATGTGTTTCTCTTTGCTGCCTATCCAAGGAGACTTGAACACATGCACACGGACTTGAACACAGACCTGAGGCGGGAATCAAACCCGGACCCTGTAGGTGCGAGGTGACTCTGGTAACCAATAAGCCACCGTGCCACTAGTCTCCTGATCCATCATTCTCTACATCGCTTATCCTGCACAGGGTCACTATTTCAGGGGACTCTGGGCATGAAGAGCGGTACACCTGGACGGGGTGCCAGTCCCTCGCAGAGCACTTTCACATTACATATTGTCTTAAAAAGCTTCCAATAGCCTGTGTGCACAACACCACATACAGAAACAATATCACCAGTGGTCGGTGATTCATACGGACCTGATGCTTCCTATTTAAACATCATAACACTAAGTGTCTAATCCACCATAATAATTTGTGTTTTTTCCCCTGTAATCTATAAACATGAACAAATTACACAGTGTGAACCCGGTAATGTTACTGAGCCCAACATGGCACTATGTACATAAACACTCACGTTTTTAATTCTAATAGAGACACAACAAAAATCAGCCAACTAATAAAACAATTCTAATAAAAACAAGTGACCCGTCAAAAAATTTAATTAAATAAGTCATTTAAAGCTAATTGAACTCTTCTACAGCATTCACTTAGGTGTGTATTCCTGATCATTGAAAAATTTTTCAGACAATAACTTGAGCTACATCAGAAAGCAAGATGCCATGAGATATATATATATATAAACAAACATTTTATTTTTCCAGACTATTCCATCAAGCAAACACATGATGACCACCAGAGGGCGCCTAAGCACAACAGATAACCAGACATCCATGCAATTTCTGTTTCAATATTCAACACCCATCACATGACAGGCAGACAGACCCAGCCCAGACTCAACAAAGCAGCCACTTCATCAGGTAATGGAACAAGAAACCTAATAAATCGTGCAAGTTCCCAAATAACACTACATGTGTGTTTGGTGGTGCGTGCGTGAGGAGAGAGAGAGAGAAAGGGGGAGAACAAAAGAAATTGTCAAACAAAAAAGCAGAAAGATTGAAAAGAGGGGAAGGCCGATGCATTCATGAAGAACACTGCAAAAAAAAAAAAATAGTGTGAGTAGCAGTTTGCGAGAGTGCAGCAAATGTTTGCAAGTGTTACTGTGCGAAAGTGTTACTGTGCATGTGTGAGTGTTACTGTGCGAAAGTGTTACTGTGCATGTGTGAGTGTTACTGTGCGAATGTTTTACTGTTCATGTGCGTGAGTGCATGTGCGAGAGTGTTACTGTGCATGTGCAAGAGTGGATGTGGGTATATTACTGTGCATGTGCGTGTATTACTGTGCATGCAAGAGTGAATTTGCGAAAGTACATATGGGTGTGTTACTCTGCATGTGAAAATGTGTGCGAGGATATATGCGGGTGTGTTACTGTGCATGCTAGTGGATGTGCGAGAGCGTGTGTGTGTGCGTTACTGTGCATGCGAGAGTGCATGTGTGTGCGTTACTGTGCATATGAAAATATGTGTGCGAGAGTGCATGTGGGTGCCTTACTGTGCATGCGAGATTGCATGTGGGGTGTGTTACTGTGCATGCGAGAGTGCATGTGGGGTGTGTTACTGTGCATGCAGGAGTGCATGTGGATGTTGCTGTGCATGCAGGAGTGCATGTGAGTGTGTTACTGTGCATGCGAGAGTGCGTGTGGATGCACTGGATGGCAGACATGAGTAAACCAAAGCAGGGCAAGTTTGAGCTCTATTCATAACCTCTGTCCTCATTAGTACAAGAATGTACACACACACACACACATGCAAACGTGAGCGGCATTTGCATAACTGTCACTCCAGAGCTATTTAGCAGCACAAGAAAATCCCTGTCACGTCCACCCAGCACTGCATTCCAGAGCATCTCCGTATCCTCATTATGTTTTATCCACAAAGAAATCCCTTTATTTATTTATTTTTTATTTATTTTTAAGTCAACTGAATGTTCATAACTCATCTTCATGGCCTCATCAGTTCTTCACTGAAGAAATATCTTCAAGTCTATACAAGTTTAATGACCATGAACTTTCCTACCAGACACACCTTCAGAGAAACAACACCAGCCCAGAGATCTTCATCTGAAAGACTTCAGGCTACTAGCACATGCTCCATCTACTAAACCGCCTCTGTAAACACTAATGATTCCAAAATCATTTCTGCAGCCATAACGAGCAATAAATCCAAGCTGAGCGTGTTTAGATGCCTGTCCAGCACCGGTGGAGCAGAAATGAGTGATGAAGATGAGCTGCCTCCATGATTTACTGCGTCTTTGTGCTGCTCTTTTCCCACCAGAAACACTAATGAAGCTGTTCGTGCTGCTTATAGGAAAAACAACTGCGGCGTTCAGGCCATCGTTGTGTATCTGTAGAAACCAGAAACGCCTGGGCATGTGTTAGAGACACGAAGGTGCGCACATGCACGCACACACACGCACACAGTGTGTTAACCTGCTATAAAATCACTGAATTATTACGCATGACTCATTTTAACGTATAGAATTTAACTTAAAAGTAAATAAACGTATCATTTTAATCTGGGTTCCCAAGTGGTGTAATAGAAAATCATTTAGGAATGCGAGGTTACATCCTGATTTTTTTTTTTTCCAATTATGATACTGGGCAGATGTTAAACAAACCAATTTGATTTCCCCTTTCCCCACATGTGACCTCATAAGGAACACACTCTGCCCCTTTGCCTTCTTGTTCAGCAACACACATTAAAATAGACACTGAAATGGCGTGTTTGAAGGAGGGGTGAAATAAAAGGACTTGAAGATACAAAATGTGATCTGATGTGTATTTCAGCGGAAGCATTGACACACACACACACACATACACACTTGAGGGAGCTTTGAGACATGTGTTAACTTGTTCAAGAAATTGTACAATATGGGACCTTTAATTAATTGCATATATTCCACAGCTAAGCTGCTTTGCTTGGGACAGTACTGCTAGAGTCTTTGATATCAAATATAGCTTATGCGCTGTACCATGATGATGCATTGTGTGAATTTGTGCCGGTGTATCTGTTACCGCTGCTCCATACACACGGGACTCTAAAGTAAATAGTGTATGAGTGAGTCGGGTTAGAATTACAAACAGAGCTCAGGTTCAATCTAGAAAAACAGCAAACTGATGGATGTGTTCTCTGGTTTTAGTCCCTCTGACTCCAAACAAACAGAGATCATTGTACATCTACATCCTCTGTTCAATCGGAATTTATTAGCAGACATTAAAATCAAGCAGGGACTGAATGCTGGTCTGATAGGTATCCCGGTTTATTGGTTTACTCCAGATGCTGAAGACATGACCATAAAAGAGCCTTAGCATTTCTGTTCCTCAGATGATCTTTGTAATCTGATGTAATCCTGCTTCTTTGACCAAGTCGTATGTAGAAGTTTTGCAAACTCCTCTCCAGGAGGAATCATGAGTGCGATACGTTGGAGGAGAGGGTATCGATGCCAGCTCACAGCTCCAGTGTCCCAGTGTGCGAGGATATATGCGGGTGTGTTACTGTGCATGCTAGTGGATGTGCGAGAGCGTGTGTGTGTGCGTTACTGTGCATGCGAGAGTGCATGTGTGTGCGTTACTGTGCATATGAAAATATGTGTGCGAGAGTGCATGTGGGTGCCTTACTGTGCATGCGAGATTGCATGTGGGGTGTGTTACTGTGCATGCGAGAGTGCATGTGGGGTGTGTTACTGTGCATGCAGGAGTGCATGTGGATGTTGCTGTGCATGCAGGAGTGCATGTGAGTGTGTTACTGTGCATGCGAGAGTGCGTGTGGATGCACTGGATGGCAGACATGAGTAAACCAAAGCAGGGCAAGTTTGAGCTCTATTCATAACCTCTGTCCTCATTAGTACAAGAATGTACACACACACACACACACATGCAAACGTGAGCGGCATTTGCATAACTGTCACTCCAGAGCTATTTAGCAGCACAAGAAAATCCCTGTCACGTCCACCCAG
>JAAGKR010008625.1:0-30358 GCA_011419295.1 Clarias macrocephalus | reverse complement strand
CGTACTACACACATACAATAGCGGCGTAATGAATCAGTTGTGCTCAAAAGTTTGCATACCTTGAAAGAAATTGTTAAACATTTATTGCCATTTTTTTTGCAAAATATGCCTTATAATACAAAATCTTTTTTTTCTTCTTATTTAAGGATTTAAGAATGCGCTATGATAACTGAAATCACTCAAACCAACCCTAATCAAAAATTTACATATCCTTGAATGTTTGGCCGCATTATACACACAGGTTGACACACACAGGTTTAAATGGCTATTAAAGGGGAGTTTCCACACCTCTGGCTCATTGTAATTGTAATTAATGTCTGTGCATATATAGTAAGTTTCTCAGCTCATAAGGTGATGAATTGTTCAGGATACAAAGAAAACCCCCCAAACACCTTCAAGAGAAATACAGGCTGGTCTGGAAAAAAAAGTGTTGTTTCAAAGAGCACAGTAAAGAGGTACTTGATCACAAATTACCTGCATGTTCAATTTGCCAGGAGAAAGCCATTACTGCGCCCATGCCACGAAAAGGCCCGCTTACAATACGCAACGGCACCTTTGTTTTCTTTAAAAAAAAAAAAAGGTAGACATGCAAATTCTCCCAAGGTATGCAAACTTTTGAGCACAACTGTATAGTGGTGAAGTCAGTTTCAATTCCTGCCTTAGGCTTATGTTCATGGAGTTTGTATGCTCTCCCTGTGCTTGGTGGGTTTCCTCCAGAAACCTGGTTGCCTCTCAAAGTCCAAAGAAATACAAATTAGGCTAATTGCCATTCCCAAATTGCCCGTTGTGTGTGCATGCTGGGTGGAGGCAGTGTGATGCTTTGGGAGGCCCCCCCTTACAACTTACAGGACTTAACGGATCTGCTACTGATGGCTTGGTTCCAGATACCACAGCGTACCTTCAGAGCTCTAGTGGAGTCCATAGACCAGTGTGATTAAAAAACATTCAAGAATGGAATTCTACAGTATATAAAAATGACACTTAGTGTTATAATAAATACACATTATTCAAAAACTGCAACCAATGTTCCTTTTTTTTTTTACCAGCTGTAAAAAAAAAAAAAAAAAAGGATTACTGGATGAGAAATTGTGCTGCCATGGCAACACTGTATGCGTGATTATGATTGGTCAGCTGCTAAGAACAGAACAGCTGATCAAATTACCAGCTATCTACAGGTGAAAATAAATAATGGTGGAATAGAATGTGATAAATAAAGGTAGTAATGGACAAACTAAAATTAAGAATACACAAACCTTACGTTAAGTGGGAAAAGTGTGTTCAATACTTGAACTTGATGAATTTGATGCTGGTCGGAGAAATCTTTTTCGGTATGGGTTTGGGTGTCTCTCCACAGAGTGGTGGAGTGTGGAACTTAGACTGTAAAAAAATCCAACTGGATAAATGTTGATGCATAGCTTTAACACATCATTAGAATTCCAGAAACAGTATTTTACACTCTTTGGTAGTATATAGCCTTTATATATTTTACTTTTTATCATAACTAGATGTTCAGTGAAATTAATCATCTTTGTCTTTACAAGATTCCTTTAACCAGAGCTCTCCTGTAGAGGATTGGGGTCCGAGGGGTGATGTTTGGTCAGTTCTGTGCTTTGTACACTGAATTCCAGAGAATTTCTCCCCTCAGATTCACATACTGAGAAACAAACTCTTGTTGCCATAGACTCTTTTTTGCATGTCTGACTCATTGAGGAAAATAGTCTTCAAAAGTTTAAGTAAGATACTGATAAGCATCTGATATTCTCCAGGTAATATATTGACCTTTAAGCAAAATAGACCGTGTATTCTCCTGTTTTATACAAATCACTGTTTTAACTTTGACTAGTTTTGGAAGAATAATGTTTTTGTTTGTAGTAATGTTTGTGTTTTAATTGTCGGAGTATTGACAATTCAATACTTCGAGAACCTGACAATTCATGACAGACCCAGGAGTGGAGGCCCACGAGTGACAGACCGCAACGACGACCAGTACCTAAGGACCTATGCACTCAGACATCATTATGCAGCTGCCACACAGCTGCAGGCCCGTTTACGAGATGTGAGGGGTAATAGGGTTTCCAAACAAACCATTCGCAACCGACAACACCACTTTGGCTTGAATGCCAGACGACTGGTACAGACGACTCCACTGACACCAAGACACCGCCGTGAATGTTTGCAGTGGGCACAAGACCATGTGACGTGGACAATGCAGCCGTTGTCTACCGTCCTGTTCACTGATGAGTGTCGGGTCACCGTTGCTGGAGAAGGGGAGATGAGCGATACGCTGAGGTCAACATGGTCCCCAGGGTTTGCTTTGGTGGAGTCTGGGCAGGCATCGCAAAACAGATTAGGTTATTGTAGATGGCTCAGTCACTGCACGTTCTTAACTCAGAGACATCATAGAAGCCATCATCATCCCCCAATTCCGCCAGCACATCCCCAACTTTCTGTTCATGGATGATGATGCTCCACCACATAATGGCAGAATTGTCACAGCTCGACTTCAGGAAGTTGGAGCATCTCATATGGTATAGCCATCAATGTCCCCTCACCTGAAACCCATAGAGCACATCTGGGATCAGTTGAAGCAGAGACTGATTGATCGTACCCCACCTCCACGTGACCTGGCAGAACTGTATGTAGCACTTGTGGAAGAGTGGAACACATTGCCTCAGAACATCATGAGGCTAGTGAGGAGCATGAGGCGTCGTTGGCAAGCTGTCATTGCAGCAAATGCTGGAAACACCTGCTACTGACATTGTCAATTTTTTTTTGGGGGGGGGGGGGGGCTATCCTTGTTATTGTACCAAATTTTGGGGGTAATAAATATTAAACTAATGAAAATGGTGTTTCTTCTCATACATTAGTAATATCAAGAAGTTTTATTTCATTAAAATTCAGAGCAAATAGCACTCATGTAAACAATTAACAATAAACAACTAACTTATAGTGAGTAGTGCAAGTTCATAAATAATTTTACTTCATAAGTCTCCCTTTATTTTTAAAAATATTAATGATTAAATTTCATGCTAGAGTAGGCATATTAGATTTAGGAATATTATAAAGACATAAGGCTCCTGCAAACAAATGGCCAATTATCCTAATAAAACATATACTCACATGTTTATTAGGATAATTGGCCTATTAGGATAGTTCTGCCTCATATAATGCACTCGGGTCTAATTATATATATGGCACAGAAATTACATTGTTAATTAACATTCAATTCCAGACACTATAGCAAATAGACCAGCTTTTCACAGATTCTGCATTGAAATTGGAGTAATTGTTCTTGGCTTGTGTAGCCAAGAGAATCTTTAGCAATAGACTTACCCGATATAGCAGGAAATACAGTTCCTGCTGACACCTATATCCTCAACAAATATAGAATTGAACACACAATATATAATTAACAGCAAGGGTTAGGCAAATTTTTAAGACACCAAACACCACAAACTTTTCACTGCTTCAACTTCAATGCTTTATTTTAAATCATGTTACATTTTTAATGAAAAGTGGGAACCAGATTTTTCACTTAAAGTGCAGGTTAGGTAAAATGACTTGGTAAGCAAGAACTTGCAACATTTAAGACATTAGGCTGTTTAATGTCCGCCCCTCAGACGAAGCACCAGGTGGAGGGTGGACTCCTTCTGGATGTTGTAGTCAGACAGGGTGCGGCCATCTTCCAGCTGCTTGCCAGCAAAGATCAGCCTCTGCTGGTCTGGGGGAATGCCTTCTTTATCCTGGATCTTGGCCTTCACATTCTCAATGGTGTCGCTTGGTTCCACCTCGAGGGTGATGGTCTTGCCAGTCAGGGTCTTCACAAAGATCTGCATGCCGCCCCTCAGACGAAGCACCAGGTGGAGAGTGGACTCCTTCTGGATGTTGTAGTCGGACAGTGTGCGGCCATCTTCCAGCTGCTTGCCAGCAAAGATCAGCCTCTGCTGGTCTGGGGGAATGCCTTCTTTGTCCTGGATCTTGGCCTTCACATTCTCAATGGTGTCACTTGGTTCAACTTCGAGGGTGATGGTCTTGCCAGTCAGGGTCTTCACAAAGATCTGCATGCCACCCCTCAGACGCAGCACCAGGTGGAGAGTGGACTCCTTCTGGATGTTGTAGTCAGACAGGGTACGGCCATCTTCCAGCTGCTTGCCAGCAAAGATCAGCCTCTGCTGGTCTGGGGGAATGCCTTCTTTGTCCTGGATCTTGGCCTTCACATTCTCAATGGTGTCACTTGGCTCAACCTCAAGGGTGATGGTTTTGCCGGTGAGAGTCTTTACGAAGATCTGCATGGTTTAATCTAGAAAATACATTTAGAAAAAAAAAATTAACTTTACTATTGATAAACTATCAATGAACTAAACCGGAATACATTGTAAACGCTTATTCATAACTTATTACTAACTTTTTTTAACAAAGCCATTTTAACTTAAAGCTATTAATCCAATTACTATTAAAATAAAAGTTGGAAAATATGTTATATAGCCTTTAAAATATTTTTGGACAATGAGAAGTCGTTTCCTTTAAAATGTCCACAGTTTAATTCCCTCATTCGCCATTTCAGAACATCCGGGTTTTTTTGTTGGGGAAGGAAAAATGATTCAGCAAAAACGGTCTGCGACGAACAAAGAAGAAGAAAAACCTTCATCACGACTAAAAATATCTTAAATTAACCTCTTGCTTAAAAACGTTCAAAACATTCAGCAATAAGTCTCATATTACTTAAACAAAACTAAATGGTTAAAATAAGCCATTATACGTCGTTAGCAACGAAGCATATCTTAAATGGGTCACTATTATGGCGTCATTCTAAAACATTACAGGCCTCGTAGAACACTGTTCGTTGTTGAATCAGGGTTGCTTTTATTAAAATACTTAATTCGAGATGATAATAATAATAATAATAATAACAATCATCTTACCCTTAAACGAAATATTCACGAAACGTTCTCTTCTCTTGCTTGGAATACAACTGCAGCAAACTGCGCCGTCTGCTGTATATATAAAAACACAAAGTGACGTCACTCAGTGCATCATGTGACTAGGCAAAAATATAACCAGGAACGTATATTATATTATATTGTTTATAATATATTCTAAATAAAGAATTCATTTAAAATGTATACTGATTTCTTTACATTTGTTTATGTCAAAATAAATTATTAAACTTGAACTTGAAGATCTGGAATGTACACTGTACCCTCCCAATCTCGGACAATGATGAAAATGATGAGTCATATGAATGGAACGTTGCTAGGGGAGACACTGCAGTTAACTAGCGCGTTCATATTACAAGAACCACATTGTATAAATAAAGATGGGATTCAAATTCAAATTCAGTATTTATTTGGCAAATACACAGTATGATATGCAATGAAATGTTGACCTAACATGACCTAAAAATAAAAGAGTATTTAAAGATTTGCATGTTCTGTCATGATTTACATGTCATGACTGTTTCTATTCATAATTATCTTGACTATCAGATTTGCATGTTCTGTCATGATTTACATGTCATGACTGTTTCTATTCATAATTATCTTGACTATCAGACTTTTAGTTTACTCTGACGTAGAAACATCAGATTTCAGACAGCCATAAGAAAATAAGATCTGTGTCACATAGGATAAAAATTTTAGTCACTTCAGGCTGGTAATGTGAACACAGACAGTGTCATAATTAAAATATGCCTAACCACACATTTCTTTTGGTTGTGTCCTGTGTAAAAAGAAATCACTCATCGTTCCTGACCCAGCATGATACCAGTTTATTACATATTTGACGAAGAGGTTGTGAGAATTATTTTATTTCCTGGTGTTTTTCTCACATTACGGCGTTGCTACTAATGAATCAGTCTTTGGAGCACAGTCGTGAAGAGCACTGGTTATTATCATACAAATATGAATGAGTACTGTATTTAGTACTGGTGTACACTGAGTTAATTACATTGTAATTGTGGGGCTGTTTAAATTCACAGTATATTTTTAAACATGATCAATATCTCATTACAGTGGCATCAGGAAGTGGGTGGGATGAATTAGGCAGCAAGTGAACATTTTGTTCCTTATAAAAGTTGATGTGTTGAAGGCAGAAAAAAAATTCATGTGGATGTCACTTTGATATGTACCACCTACCTAAACTTTGGTGCTGACCATGTACAGTACACTCATGTAAATGGTATTTCTTGGGAGCAGTGGCCCCTGCTCAAATGAGATTCTAGTTTGGCGGCATAAAGGGACCTACTCAATATTAGTGCTATGTGATTAAACAAATACAAGAATAGGATTCTATTTGAAAACACACATTAGTGTTATGATAAATAAACATTATTCACCAACTAAATGTAATGTTCCTTTTTGTACCAGCTGTATGATATTCCTGGTTAAGAAATGATTGCCATGGCAACACTGTATGTGTGGTTATGATCTATATGGCTGTGTGCTGCTAAGAAAAAGACCCCCAGTCAGATTACTCATCAGATATTTACTGGTCAAAATGAATAATTGCGAAATAGAATTGAATAAAATGTAATGAATAAGAGTATTAATGGACAAAGATAAATTACGAATACATTAACGAATGTCACAGCCTGGGCATTTTAACTAGTACAGCTTCATCACAAAAACATGGTTTTACTTCATAGGTGTATTTGTTCTTGTGCATTACTGTTGGGTAAATTGTTCTTAGGAGTTAAGTTAATAAACTCAGGGAGACAGTGGGAAAAGTGTATTAAATACTTGTACTTTATGCTTCAATTAATTTGATTCTGGTCTGGGAATTCTTTTTCTGGATTTGGGTCTCTCTCCACTGAGTGTTGTGATACTTCCTTACAGCTGTGCCCACAAGCCCATTAATATTACACAGCTTATATAAGCTTAGGATGTCTCTGTTCATTTTGAAAGTGTTAATGATTATGTTTCGCACTAGAATAGCCATATCTGATTTTATACTAATATTATAAACACACAAGGCTCCTGCAAACAAATGGCCAATTAAGCGAAATATTTTTATCTAATAAAAATATACTTATAGGTTTTCCCTCATATGATGCAATTTGTGGCTTTAATTACAAAATTACAGAATGTACATTTGTTCCATTATTGAATAAATATTCAATTCCAAACACTTTATCAAGCAAAGGTATAAATGGACCAGCTTTTCACTGTTGATTCAGCATGCAAGCCAAATTTGAATTGAGGACCAAAACAGGTGGAATTGTTGTTAATGATTTATGAGATTTTGTAGCCAGAAGGATCTTTAGCAATAGGCTGACCTGATGTAACAAAGAATAATACAGTTCTTGTTGATGACTTTCTGCTAATGTTGCAAATGCTTTTTTACTACATTTTTACCGCTCATTAATATAAACATATTTTGTGCCGCTGATTTTTCATTTAAAGTGCATGAAAACTAAAATTACTTTAGAAGCGAGAACTAGCAACATTTAAAACATTAGGCAGTTTACTTTCCGCCCCTTAGCCACAGCAAGAGGTGGAGTTTGGTCTCCTTCTGGAGGTTGTAGTCAGACAGGGTGCGGCCATCTTCCAGTTGCTTGCCAGAAAAGATCAGCCTCAGCTGGTCTGGGAGAATTTTTTCTTTGTCCTGGATCTTGGATTCAAATTCGCAATGGTGTCACTGGGCTAAACCTCGAGGGTGATGGTCTTAACAGTGAGAGTCTTTACGAAGACCTACATGTTTTAAACTATTTACAGCTGTGGCCAAAAGTTTGGAGAATGACACAAATATTAATTTTCATGTCTGATCAAGTCTGATGCTTTAGTGTTTCTGATCTTTTTGTCAAATGTTATTATGGTATACTGAGGTGTAATTACAAGCATTTCATAAGTTTCTAAATGCTTTTATTGAAAATTACATTAGGTTTATGCAATGAATCAATACTTGCAGAGTTGACCCTTCTTTTTCAAAACCTCTGCAATTCGCCCTGGCATGCTGTCTATCAACTTCTGGGCCACATCCTGACTGATGGCTGCCCATTCCTGCATAATCAATGCTTGGAATTTGTCAACATTTGTAGGTTTTTGTTTATCCACCTGCATCTTGAGTATTGACCACAAGTTCTCAATGGGATTAAGGTCTGGGGAATTTCCTGGCCATGGACCCAAAATCTTGATGTTTTGTTCCCTGAGCCACTTAACCATCACTTTTCCCTTATGGCAAGGTGCTCCATCATGCTGAAAAAGGCATTGTTTGTCACCAAACTGTTCTTGGATGGTTGGAAGAAGTTGCTCTCGGAGGATGTTTTTGTACCATTCTTTATTTATGGCTGTATTCTTAGGCAAAATTGTAAGTGAGCCTACTCCTTTGGCAGAGAAGCAACCCCACACATAAATGGTTTCAGGATGCTTTACTATAGTGAAAGGGAATTCCTCAGAGAAAATGACTTTACCCCAGTCCTCAGCAGTCCAATCCCTGTACCTTTTGCAGAATATCAGTCTGTCCCTAATGTTTTTCCTGGAGAGAAGTGGCTTCCTTGCTGCCCCGCTTGACACCAGGCCATCCTCCAAAAGTCTTCGCCTCACTGTGCGTGCAGATGCACTTACACCTGCCTGCTGCCATTCATGAGCAATCTCTGCACTAGTGGTGCCCTGCTCCCGCAGCTTAATCAACTTCAGAAACCGGTCCTGTCTCTTGCTGGACTTTCTTGGGCGCCCTGAAGCCTTCTTCACAGCAATCGAACCCCTCTCCTTGAAGTTCTTTATGATCCGATAAATGGTTGATTCAGGTGCAATCTCAGTAGCAGCAATATCCTTGCCTGTGAATCCCTTTTTGTGCAAGGCAATGATGAATGCACGTGTTTCCTTGCAGGTAACCATGATAAACAGAGGAAGAAGAATGATTTCAAGCACCACCCTCTTTTTATTTGATTTTCCAGTCTGTTATTCTAACTTAATCAGCACGACAGAGTGATCTCCAGCCTTGTCCTCGTCAACACTCATTTGTGTTAATGAGAGAATCACTGACATGATGTCAGATGGTTCCTTTGTGGCAGGGCTGAAATGCAGTGGAAATGTTTTGTTTTTGGATTCAATTCATTTTCATGGCAAAGAGGGACTTACATTCAGGGGTATAGGCAAGTTGCCATCATAAACACTGAGGCCTATGGAAAAAAGAAAACACATTTATGCTGAATTTACTAGTAAACTATAAATAAATTTAATAGTTTAAATACACAAGTTAAAGCTTCATAAAATTTTATTCATATTTTTAAAACATGTTAAGCAATTTAAAATTAAAGTTTAAATTTGATTCTTTAAATTTTAAAGAGCAGGATCATTTAAGCTATATAACTATATGTTTCAGTACTTCTGTGTTCTTTGTTCGAAAAGCAAAAATGAATCAGCAAAAAACGGTCCAAACAAAGAAAAAATAGCCTTCATCAGGACTAGAAAACGACCTTAAATTAAGCTTTGTTTAAAGATTTTGCTTGTATTCAAATGTTTAATTCGATATAATAATAACAATAATCTTACCCTTAAATTGAATAATCAAGTGCTTTAAGCTGCTTTATTGCTCATCTCTTGCTCCAGCTACAACTGCAGCAAACTGTGCCTCCTGGTGTATACGTACAGGAACATCGCACAGTGACGGCACTTCGCGTGTCATGTGACTAGATACTTCCGCACTTGAAACTAGTCCCCGTTTTAAGCAAAATATAAACAGAAACATTTCTATTCTATTCTATTCTATTCTACTATATTCTATTATATTATATTATATTATATTATATTATATTATATTATATTATATCAAATGTATTGAAAATATATACTGGTTTATTTTACCTTCATTTATTTATGTCAAAACAATGTATTAAACTTGAACTTGTATTAACGCGGAGTAATACAACCGCTGTTAAAAAGAAAGATCTAGAATCCCTGATCTTTAAAAAAAAAAAAAAATATATATATATATATATATATATATATATAAATATATATAGAATCTGATCTTATTTAAGGGGCCGTCTAAACACACAAATCTGAGGTTTTTCAGATCTGAGGAGTCACTTTCATAGGTCAAATTCACACATACAGTATTAAAGTGACTCATATCAGGTCTGAAAAACATCAGATTTGTGATTCATATTCGAACAGCACAAGGGAAAATTCTGCCATTCGAAACCACTGCAACGATAATATAGAAACATCTGAACACCTTTTTATCTTCTGTGTTTTCTCTTCAGCTTTTTGGGATGATATGCGTGATTGGTTGGTCACTAAAATACGTGCCCTTCCACTGTTCACACGAATTATATTTTATTTGGCATGTTACTACCTGATAATAAAGTTGACGTTTTTGTAAATGCCATTCTATTACTTGGAAAGTTCTTTATCCACAAAAACACTAAAGACCAGACTCTGAGTAAGGAAAGTACAAAAACTTTTATCTTAGTGAGGAGGTGTGGTTGACTCCGTTGATAGGGATGATGCAGCAATTCAAGGACTGTGATTAGTTGATAAAAAATAACCTCTGACCTCTATAATAGTCTTGAAATGCACTCTTTGTAAAAATAGAACATACAGTAAAATCATATTGCGTGTATATAATGAAATTATATAATCATGACTACAGACTACTTTATGCAAAGTTTCTGTTATAGGCTATTTATCTTATAAGATAATTAAACAGTCAAATGTTGAAAATGTGTTTACTTTTGAAACAACCAATTTCCACACAATAGTTAGTATATTTAAGTTCTTACATTTATTTACTAAACTGATTTTATTACTTGTAATGCATTCCAGATTGATGGGAGCAAATAGCTCAGCGTTTACCAATTTACATGATTGCAGGACTGTCTGTTTAAGTTGCACTTTGCATGGTATGTAGCCAACAATCCAAGAGAGATGGAAGGAAGTAAAAGAACAAGAAAACCAAATTGGACAGAAGAGCAGTGTTTACTTTTAGATTTACGTTCAGTTTTTGGAGAATATTTCTTCTTTCCGCCATTTTGTCCTCTGCTATAGAAACTCTTATGCCTCTTAAAAGTCCTCCTCTGTACTCTTAACAATTTTTACTTCAGGAGCTGTTTTTAGGGCTAAGATGTTTTGTGAATCATTTTTATCTTTACTAAGGTTTAGTCCTAAATTTAAGGGGAAATTCTAAGAAAATGCTCTAAGATTTTTCTTAGAATTCCGTCACTAGGAGCAACTTTTAGGCTTAAGAAGCTTTGTGAAAAGCTTTTGGTAGCGATTGCATAAATTCCTTAGGAGGCGTATATAAAAATCCATCAGTTGTGTTTTTGTGAATCCAGCAGATTCCAACCTGTCTGCCAATTTTCATGAAAAGTCCAAAAGGGTGGGAAAAAAATTCTTGGAAAACAAGAGGGTCCTGCGCACCTTATAGTGCTTGGACCATAAATATGGTTGCAACGATGAACGGCCCCAAGCACCCTGTGCCATCGCCGATTGGGTGGACCACACAACCTGTGTGTTATTTAAGCGTGTTAAGACTTACAAAAATCCATCACTTCCCCGGTGCATCGCACAACTTGCACACGTCACACACTATATAGGGCTGATAGAGTATAGAGTATGATATAGAGTGCATTAGTGTGTGGGTGTGAGTCTGTGTGTGACGAGTACATGTGTTTGTGCATGTTTGTGTGTGTGATTTGTGAGTCTGTATGTTAACATTTGTGATGTGTGTGTTAGTATGTGTGTGAGACATGTGACTTGTTATTGTGTGTGGGTGTGTATGTATGTGTGTTTCTGCAAGCGTGTGTGAGAGATGAGTGCGTGAGTGTTAACATTTGTGATGTGTGTGTGTGTGTATGTGTGTGATGAGTGTGTTTGTGCAGGCGTGCGTGTGTTTGTGCGTGTGTGTATGATATAGTATCACCACGGTAGACGTCACGTTTTCCGTTGCCATGGTAACTTAAGCGCCTCGGATACCTGTCGCTGCTGCTGTGGAAATTTCACACTACGGAGTATTGAATAATAATAATAATAAAATAAAAAACTAATTATACCATTATACAACATGGTATTGAAACACGTATAACTTAAATTATTTTATTAATTTACAAGATGTATGGATATGTATTTATTTATTACAGACCACTAGTCTATATGATGCAAAGGATGTATTGATGTAATTAAAATTTTAATTATTGTGTATATATTAATATTATGTCGTTCTTAATAATAATGATAAATATAATGTATACATTTATTTTCGAGCTCCAGTTTTTCACGCTCCAGCGAAACGCAATGACTGTTCGCAGTTCCCTTTGAACTGAGCGGTTTGGAATCACATTTAACATGGCTGAACACCCTATGCAGTACACTCCGTAGGGTACTTTAGCCGATTGGAACACACATTTGATTCTTTCATTATGGCAACGCCTTTGCACAATGATACCCAATGCCCCGTCAGCAGACTGGGTCACATGACCCGCGTCATTCCTTCGTGTTGCCAGATTGTTAGATTTGTGTATTATTAGACGCTGGTCTAATTTAATCACAGAAATTTGATAATATAGGCCATAGGTTGTTTATATGTATATACTGTATATTACATTTTATCTCCGGATTTAAACTTTAACAGTAAAAAGTATACAGCCTAGAAATGCATTTTTTTTATATCAAGAGTTTTATTTTATTTAATATTTTTCACATATAGACATACAGTATATGAAAAACCACACCTAAATCACAGCATTGTGCTCTATTTCAGGATTGTTGATATTTTGTAGTTACGCACATTATATAACCTTAGTGGAAGAATATGTGCTGCTTTCATATAAATATAAGTTTGAATCCAGCGTATATACACGAGAGGTTCTCATTACTAGGATCCAGTTGTTGAGATATACTGTATATGTGTATATAAACAATAAGTCAACCACATAACAACATATCATAATACAACATACATTAATCTGATGACAATTACTACCAAAACCAAAACTTTCTTATGTAAGTGATAAGTCGTGAAGAAATTAAACTTTCCTTGTATTTTGACAACTTTTAACTTGGCCATGGTCTTGGAAAACAGAAACTTTTGTCTCAGATACACTGGATGCAAGGCTAGAAAACATTGGGTTACAAATAAGAAAGTTTCCTTTTTCAGAGCTTTCTAGAAATGTTCTAGCCCTTGTTTGCTAAGCAGGTACAATTGACAAACTGGTAGAGTGAGTGAGAACGGCTTTGCTTGGGAGCGGAGGGATAACACTATCAAAGGGAAGCAGTAGGGGGGGGAATTTTAATATATATGAAATTACATAAGAATTTGCAAAAACAGTCAAATATGAGATACACAGATTTGCAAGAAGTAAATAGTTACCCATAGTAAATGTATACAAATGTATCAAAATGTATACATCAAAATGCATTAAATTTGTAAGTGATTAAGGTTGATCTATAAATACATGATTAATATTTACTTTAGTGGTTTTAAGAGCAAAAGCTTCTTTAGGCATAGAACTAAGTAGATCAAGAATATGTCTTAATGGTGTTTGTTTACTTGTTGCCCGTCTGAGTAGAGTGAACTGCTTTAATGAGGCAATGCAATCTGGCAACCTGTTACAGCTTTCTGTAAATGGCTCCTGAAACTTTCCAGGAAACTTCACTTAGTCACCATCACTTCATCGTATGTAATAACAAATCACTCGTTAGAAAGAAGAAACCCAAGTGGTCTATGGAAGAGAAAAGGTAGGCTGTGTGAACAGATGGTAATTAACAGGTTTGTTTTTTTTTAATCACAACTTGGGTCATATGTCATTTGTAGAAAAGGTGCAGAAGTAACTTCATTGAACCTTCAGGGTCAAGGGTTCGAATACCGTCTCGGGTTTTTGTGCATGGAGTTTGCATGTTCTCCCTGTGCTTGGTGGGTTTACAAACTGGTTTCTTTCATGTACTCCGGTTTCATCCAACAGTCCAAAGACATGCAGATTAGTTTGAATGTCCAAATTACCAGTAGTGTGTGTGCCCTGTGATGGATTGGCACCTCGTCCAAGGTGTACCCAACCTTGTGCATGAAAACTCCTGGGATAGGCTCTAGGCCCCTGCGACCCTGTATACAGGATAAACAGTATAGAAGATGTTATGTTGTATGTTAATGTTATTTAAATAACAGGGGTAAAAAGTCACAAAAAAAATCTAAATATGTGATCCAAATCCAAATGACGTATATTAATGTACATCCAGTGATTTATTGAAATGTAAAATCAATTCCATGGAACATTATATAAAATGCATAGGTAAATATCTATCCAACACAAATGTATAGGTCTGTTTACCCAAGACTAACCTTAGGCAGTTTCTATCTTTGAACTTTCATTCTAAAAGTACAAAGTTCAAGTTGACGTTATTTATAGCCTCCTTTTTTATGATGATAGGACAGAACCCAATTAATTCAAGTGAACCGTCACAAGAGATTGTTAATAAATATTTTTAAAAAGGATAAAAGTGGTTATCATCAAGAAAGCAGAAAAATAAAAAATAAAAATCACAGTACACAGTTCTCACTTTACTTTCAATTTCTCATTGAAATATAAAGAAGTCTAAAGCGAAAAATGATGCATGAATAATTTGAACATAAACTGCATCCTTTTACTTGGCCACTGATAACAATTAAGCCAAGCTTATAATACAGTTTTTTAGGATAGTACACGTCTGAACACATATGCCAATAACTCTGTATATCGACTACATATAAACACTCTTATAAATGAACGTATCAAATCATATGTTTCCTTGTCACAGTAGAGTTATTACCAATGTTACATCTATTGGACCTTTATAAATTATATTTTACATGAAAATATGAATGTATTGTATCTTTAAAATGATTGGTAATCAGATTTTAAGGCCCCTTTAATGCTTTATTCTAAGTATATATACTCAGTGTGTGAAAGTCAGGTACGACCATATTGACATGAAAATGTACGGCAGTGTTAATTCTAACAGATAAACGTTACATATAATAAATAGATTGTGTAAAAAAAGAATGTTTGTGTTCATTCCCCAGACAAGCGCTATATACAGTATAAGCACATTATTGATCAAACATCTAACTAAACTTAGGGCTTGTTGGACATTAAGGGTCATGTAGAGTATGAACCGGTTGTGTTGCAGTTCATTGCTGGAACAGTCTGTCTTCTATCCAACATGACTTCTGAATCATCTTTCCCAGGAAAGTAGAGGGTCTGGTGAGGCACACGGGTGGCTGCCACTGTGGTGCTGTCCGTTTCGAGGTGTGGAATGCTGCGGATTTACATGTATTTGATTGCAAGTACGGGTGTTTTTTTGTCATGGTCAAGAGGGGCAAAAGATTCACATTTTTCTACTAAGGCTGGAAGAAGTGTGCTATCACTTAGTGTTTAGTCTTGCAAATTTCCTTTTTCATGCATTTGCAGATAAGCTGGTGTTGAATGAATAACAATGCCTCTGTTCGTTTAGTTGCAGCATTTGTACCAAGAAACAGAACCGCCATTTTATTGTTCCCAAGGCCCACTTTACATTGCTTCAGGTATGATAAGTATCTAAATAAATACCATTATAAGAATGTAAATATATATGCAAATTTGAAAATTATATATATGATATGATATGATATGATATGATATGATATGATATGATATGATATATTAAAAATAATAATGTATTTGACATGGACACATTAACAAATACAAATGAGAAAGGAAAAAGAAAGATAAATAAATTGTAATGGTATTACATATATAGATGTTTTTGGAGTTTGAACAGAATGCAGTAAGTACAATATTGCCACATTACATTGTTAATAGGCTGTCTTGTGGATTATTTATCATAATAATATTTTCTGGCTCTAATTTTATTACTATTATATTTTATTATTATACTGTATGTGGTTATGTAAGTTTGTCAATTGGACTGGACAGATTGACTTGTTTCATGTTTGTCTAAATTTAGCCAATTTATGTTGGAAATGAAATAATAGATATGCTTTTAATATGTCTCTATAGTGTATACATTATACAGTCATTTGCTTTGAGTCTACACATTAAGTAACTTTAAAGAAAGAAAAAAAAAACAGGTTTGAAATAAAACGTGAGTGAGTAATTGTTTATGATCTGTTAAAATCATGATCCAGATGACAGAATTAAAAGTAAAATGGTCATATATTTATATATTTAGTAGAAATTATACATACTGTAAGCATTGGCTCTAATTTAATATACTTTCTTGAATTTATGATAATCTAAGAAAAATAATCTAGTGTTAAAGATTATTGCCCTGGCAACCTTGTAATCTTTGGCAATGCTTGATTCACTGATCTACACCTTTTATCTGGCATTGCATGATTTAATACATGACAGAGATACTGTATCAAAAGCCATTACATCATTTTGTCCATTAAAATTTTTATGTAAAACCCTTCTGCCAAGCGTTACTCTCTAACCCGCACATCGAGATGTAATAATATTAATAAAATCCCTTGTGCAGAGCTTCTGAGGGGGTCAATGAAATAGGAGGCTGTGAGAATGCTAATGACGCGCGCACGTTGCCTAGCAACCACATGTCTAGATGACCGCAGCTCTGCGTGTTCAGAACTGCTACCCAGCAGATGTGATGAACAGTGCAGGGTGTTTTCTCGCGGCGACACCCGCGTTGTTACACCTGGGTGTGTTCTATAAAAAAATGCAACTATTTTGTAACCATTAATTAAATTCCTGAACTGTTCATTTACACATTGCACAGGACACATATGTTGCACATTTCTGGTTCTGTTTACACATTAAATAAGGACTAACTATTTCACTTTAAAAATGGATACCACTGCTGCTCATCATTTCATTTCACACTCCATGTCCACACCGTACTGCTGCTATTCGCACACTGGACACATTCCATGTTCCATATACTTTGTACAGTTTTTTTTTATATAGTTCATACTTTTTTGCATTTAAATTTTTTTTTTCTATTTTATACTTTATTTTACTGTAAGAAAATCACTATACATTGTAAAATTCATATTATAATTTTTTTTTCTATAGACATTTGTCTCTCTTTTTCCTGTTTTTAGGACACAAACAGATGTGTAAGCATTCCAATGCACATCATACTGTATATGGTTGTGTACAGTATGTGATGAATAATAATGTGAATTTGATTTCTTGTAATGTTTTGTGAGTTTATGTCCTTCATTAAAGTCTTGCTAAACAGATATTTTTCCTTCAGTAATGCAAAACTTCGCCTGACTCATGTGTTTCAGGGTTCAGAGAGCATAACCACGTACACGTTCAATACACACGCAGCCAAGCACACGTTTTGCAAGATATGTGGTGTGCAAAGTTTCTACACACCCCGATCGAATCCCGATGGCTTTGGTAGGTCACACAAGATATAAAAATAACACACCATTAGTGGCGTAGTGGTTAGCACTGTCGCCTTGCACCGCCAGGGTTCAGGTTTGATTCCCACCTCAGGGTCTGTGTGTCCTAAATCGCCTGTAGTGTGTGAGTGTCTCTGTATGTGTGTGCCCTGTGATGGATTGGCACTCTGTCCAGGGTGTTCCCCGCCTCATGCTTAAAGTCTCCTGGGATAGGCTCCAGGCCCCTGCGACCCTCTATACAAGCAGTATACTGTAGACGATGAGTGTGTGAGTAGAGACGGGCCAAAAATCAGGCACATGATTATATCATTTCTAAATTCATGATCAAAATTCTGATTATTACCATGAAACATAATTATTGTGACAGCAAATGATGTAAGGAATAAAATACATTACAATGTGTATGTGCATCTTCAAATATTATTTTCTAGCATGTCATATCACACAGCATATCATACAATGTTTAACTTATTGCAAACCACAGCAGTTAGACAATAATTATGGTTAAAGAAGATAAGTCATACATTTTATAATATTAATATTAATATTAATATTGCAGTAATGCACTGATTTGTATGCAGCCTTGACGCTCAAGACTACTTCCTGAAATAAATGATAAATAAATTCCTAATTAAGAGCATGATCTTAATTAAGAACTGTGGTATAAATTGTAATGTTGTAAACTGTGATTAATAGATTAGCCAGTTATTGATCAATATATTCAGCAAATGTTTGTCAGCAAATTTGCCATACACAGTCAGTATGTAAGGTTATAAGATTTGTATAATGCAATACTATATTAATGACTTGTGTATATTAATGATAAACGTGTCCTGCTTTGATTCTAGGTGTGGCTCCACATTGCCTGGACCCTGGAACCGTAAAGAGTGTCACAGTTGAACAGTTCTGTGGTGAGAAATGGGAGGAGAGCATGCAGAAACACAAGACGATCAGGAGTATGTCCAAGCCTTCAGAAGAGGCCAAGTAATAGTAATAATAAGTAATAGCGCAAATGTGACCTTCAAAAAAAGTGAAGTGTTTAATTATAATGGAGAGGCTACACTACTGTAAGCACTCTCAGTGTAATGATTCTGAAAGCAAAGACACCACATAATTATGAGGATTAGGAGGCCCTGTCTGAGTTAATCCAGATGTATGGGGCACACCTGGAATACACCTATTTTACATATTCTGTAGTGTGCCTGCACACTGTGTACCATGAATTGAAAACGGATTTTCTACACTTATTTCAAGGAAAAATCATCATGGTGTATATCTGTATCACATATGCGTGTAATAAAGTATCTAAATGTCAGTTCCATGTTCGTGTGGAATTTTTTATTATTATATATTAAGATTTAAATGACATAGCATTGACACAAACTGTTAGCAAAGTGTATCAGCCGTTGCCTATGTTCCATTATCTTCTTGAACAGTGTATGTCATGTTCAAGGTATTTAAAGTTCAGGGATAATTGAGCTTTGAAGTGTCACAGGGGCATTATAGCAATAAAGTAACGAAATATAGAAGATTTGAAAACAATTTTAAGGCAGACGTTAACATTTTCTTCGCCTGCATCCTGGAGCCATGTATTGCCCAGGTAAGTGAGGCACATGCACACGCCTTCCACATGCAGTAATGTAAAAGAAAATGTGATCCATCAAAAAGGATTTGAGCTGACATGGGCCAAATTGTGATGACTAGACAACTTTGTCAATACAACTCCAAAACTTTAGATCTTCTGGAAAAGCCATGCAGAGGCAGTGTGATGCTTTGGGCAATGTTCTGCTGGGAGACAGCGGAACATGACAGGATTGCTACTCTAGGCTTAATGCCAGATACCAAGGAACAACTAGTGGAGGGGACCTATTCAATATTACAGACATACTTCAATATTAGGTGGGTAGTCGTAATGGTAAGTGATAAAAAAAATCCAAGAATGGTATTCTATATGAAAACTCACATTATTGTTATAATAAATACACTTTATTCACCAACTAAATAAATGGTCTCTTTTCTACCAGCTGTAAAAAAAAAAACAGCTGGTAGAAAAGAGACCATTTATTTAGTTGGTGAATAAAATCATATATATTTATATATATTTATATATATTATATAAAAATTGTGTTGCCATAGCAACACTGCATGCATGGTTATGATCTGTCTGCTTGTGTGCTGCTAAGAACAAGATAGCTGATCAGATTACTGGTCAGAATGAATAATTGTGGAATAGAATGGAATAAAATGTAATTAATAAGAGTTTCTTTACTTTCTGACTTCTAATATCCACTGATATTAAACAGCTTATATATAAGTTCTGTAAAAGTGTCCATTTTATTTGGAAAATTTAAGAAAATGTAAATTTCTTACTAGAGTAACCATATCTGATTTCATAATACTACTACTACTACTAATAATAATATAAAAACCATAAGGCTCCTGCAAACAAATGGTCAATTGGACTAAATGTGGTTATCTAATAAAAGTTCTACAGTACTCTGATATTCTTGTCTTCTTTTATGTTACATTACTGCCACCTTCTGGCCTTGTTCTCCCTCATCTACCTTTCATTTTAAATCCTTTTTTTTTTAGTCCAATCTCTCTTAATAATCCCATCAAATACTTTCTTCAGTGTCCTCTTTCTTGATTTTCTACTAAATATTGATTATAGGTTTTCACTTATATAATGCAATAGCTTTACCTACAACATATAGCACAGACAATATATACCACGACATTATCACTAAATATTAAATTCCAGACAGCTTGGCTTTATCAAGAATGGACCAGCTTTTCACTGATGATTCTGCATTGAAGCCAAATTAAAATATTTGTTCACCACTAAGGTCAACTCTTGTTATTGATTTATAGACTTTTGTAGCCAAGAGCATCTTTAGCAAGAGATTTACCTGAGAAATAATACAGTTCCTGCTGTCAATCCTCATTAATATCACATTGTTTGAGGCTGATGCAACTATAAATTAACCTTGCTGAAATAAAACATTTGAGATGAAAAAACAATATTTGGAAGCAATAGACCGACATTTTAAAGTTGCAGTGACACTATTTTTAGATCAGGATATTTAATAATTATTTTATTAATTCAACTTTATTTTTAAAGCATTACACAATTTGCACAGATAAGTCCGTCACAGGCCAGTCACAGTAGGCTGTGTTATAATAAACTTCAGTCGTACTGTGGCGTGACAGTTTTAACTTTTATATCATACGGTGAGAGTGTCAAAGTCGAATATTACAGTAGGTAGCATCATTAGTTTTTAAGAGAAAACTGCAGCCTAAAAAAAACTATACTGTGGACATGTCACAGGTGTTCATCGCTGAATGTGACACTAGGCAGCCATTACGACTGGCAGAATTAAGGGCTGACAAAGCATGATAGGAGCGTGAGGATCGGCAGCGAGCTGATCTAACACCAAACAAGTCAACATTTGGTTATGACACCGAACACCACAAACCTTTCAACGCTTTATTTTTCTCCTGTTACATTTTAAATTAAACAAGGGAATGTTATTTTTAACTTTATCGGCAGGTTAAGTAGAATTACTTTGTAAAAAAGAACTTTTTGACTTTGTAAAATGACTTTGTATATGAGGCTTTGTAAACAAAAACATTATTTAAGACATTAGGCTGTTCACTGTCCGCCCCTCAGACGTAACACCAGGTGGAGAGTGGACTCCTTCTGGATGTTGTAGTCAGACAGGGTACGGCCATCTTCCAGCTGCTTGCCAGCAAAGATCAGCCTCTGCTGGTCTGGGGGAATGCCTTCTTTGTCCTGGATCTTGGCCTTCACATTCTCAATGGTGTCGCTTGCCTCAACCTCCAAGGTGATGGTCTTGCCAGTGAGGGTCTTCACGAAGATCTGCATGCCGCCCCTCAGACGCAGCACCAGGTGGAGGGTGGACTCCTTCTGGATGTTGTAGTCGGACAGGGTGCGGCCATCTTCCAGCTGTTTGCCAGCAAAGATCAGCCTCTGCTGGTCTGGAGGAAGTCCTTCTTTGTCCTGGATCTTGGCCTTGATGTTCTCAATGGTATCGCTTGGCTCAACTTCGAGGGTGATGGTCTTGCCGGTCAGGGTCTTGACGAAGATCTGCATGCCGCCCCTGAGCCGCAGCACCAGGTGGAGGGTGGACTCTTTCTGGATGTTGTAGTCAGACAAAGTGTGGCCATTCTCAAGCTGTTTGCCAGCAAAGATCAGCCTCTGCTGGGCTAGGGGAATGCCTTCTTTTTTCTCGATCTTGGCCTTGACGTTCTCGATGGTATCGCTGGGCTCAACCTCAGGGGTGATGGTCTTTCCACTGAGAGTCTTCACAAAGATCTGCATGATTTATTCTATATAGAAAAACACAATAATACATTTTAAAAATGATTTTAAAATACATTGAAATGCTGCATTTACTAGTTATCATAAAAATTTTAAAATTAAAGTTTAAATACATTTTGTCACAAAAACATTACATCCCTGGCAGGACTGCACTCCACTAAATTAAATTAAGTTCGTTTGTATTAAAATATTTCCGATCTCTTACCTTTTGTCAAAATTATCAAAGTGCTCGAAAGTCGGTCTTGAGTGCTTATTATCCTCCTCCTGCTTCGGATAGAACTGCAGTACACTAGTATTGTTACGTATGACTCAGAAGCGTGTGTCGCGCGGAAGAGGCGTTTCCAAGCAACGCTTCGCTTCGTGGTCTGTGTCGTGTGACTGAGTGTCACGTGATAACGACAAACCAAAACAAAACAATATACACATTATCTATACATATATAAACAAAACTAGTTTTGTATTTCACTATACGGCGTGTATTTCCTTATGTTTAATATACACGAAGAAAGACCATGCGCACAATAAACCCTATCGTGTTCTTTCTATCTATCTTGTTGTTATTGGGTCTAGGTGGTGTTTTTTCTTTTTGTATCTCTTTCTTTTTATATTTCTTTTTAATTCCTTATTCAATACATTAATTTTATTGTGTGGTTTAATCATTTCATTTGTGTATTAAATTATGTTCAGCGATTCCAGTCAGTGGCCTTTTAGTTGTATTTATGTTCATTTTGTCTATATATAAAAGAAAAAACAAACAAAAGAAAGAAGTTTAAAAAATGTTCCTGTAATTGAAAGGAGGTATATATATATAATTACTGAAGGAAAGTGTAAAATAAATTCATTAAAAAAAAGGACATTATATAAATGTATAAGGAAAGATGTGGTCTATTTATCTAAGACAAAAAAGTTTCCATTCCATTCCAAGTTGACATTATTTATGACATCATTGTTTATGATGTTTGGACAAAACACAATCAATTCTAGTGACCTGTCATCAGGGGAATAACTATAAGGACTAATGAATAAGTATAATAATTTTGATAATGGTGGGATGTGGTTAACATCAACGAATTAAAATATAAAAACAAAAAAATTCGTAGTGCCCTGGTTGGCCGCAGACTTCAATTTACCTCCAATTTCTCGCCAAAATAAGGAAAATTCTAAAGAGGCACATAATGCATGAATAATGAAAACATGCATCCTTTCTCCTGCTCAAGAAAAAAAATTAAGGCTATGTTATGATACAATTATTTTAGGAAATCTTAACATAAATCTTACCTAAATATCTCAATTACTCTGTATACAGGTTACATGTTGCCACACATTTTCGGTGTCTGTCATCAAGGAACTCAAATTCCCAGACAGCCATGTGCAGCCTGAAAAAGTTGAAGGTGTGTACTACAACTCCCCACTGGTGGATTACTGCCACCTGCTGGAATGGAGTATAGACCATCGGATTGGCAGGGGGAAAATTATTAGATTTTATCTGCTAAACCAGTTTAGATACTTATAAATACTATAGATTTCCCACACCCTTATTATATTTTTACTGTCATTTCTGTACCAGGTTCTTGCCAAATCCTTGTCGTAGTTAATGCAGTTATCAGTATATGTGATACTGTGTCCCATCTTCCCCACAATATTCACATTTTCCAGTTGGGTGTTTGCCTGTGTCTGGTTTAATTCTGTGTGCCCTATTCTTAACCGTGCTATAATTATCTCCTCTTTTTTTTCTGTTCCATACTTTGCATCTTTTATTTGCTTTTTAATTTTGTGCCAGTTTCATTAATCTTGTCATATTTTATTTGTGTGTTCTTTCTTTATATAAGGGTGATTGCTTCCCATTGAATAGTGCTTTAGTGTCTCCCACATGTATATACTGTACCTGCAATTTCTTTAGTCACTAGTGTTAAGTCTATAGCGCTATCTGTATTATGAGTTCTGTTATACTGAGCTCGTTCCACTCAAATTTTTTGTACTTTTCCCACATTTTTTACTAACTTCACATCCCTTATAGAAATATAGAATATATTTATAGAAAATAGATGGCTACAATTAATGCTATATGAATATAGATCACTAAATATTACTCTGATAATAGTCCTAGAATGACTGAAAAAAAAAAAGATAACTGAGAATACTCATGTATTCATTTCAATTCATATTTTTAACTAGCCAAAATGTCTGTTTATCCTGTGAATGTTTGCTGCTGTCATGGATTTTTAATTATAGAAAATGCTGATAAACAGGTTGTGGAGTGGCTTCAAGAACAAATATACATACACAGGGTAAAACATGATGCTGTTTTCCGAGGCCCGGAAACAGAACAGTGTGTTTATGTACAGCTTTTATAGATTTATTTATACAGCAGGGTGCAGGAGTGATGAGTGTGAAAATTATTGTTTTGTTTTTGGTACAAAATGGTACATTATGTGAAAGATATCTGATATAAATTGAAGTGACAGATCTTGATATACAATAATGTTTTTTAAAATAGGGTTATAAAACTATTTTTTTCAGCTACTGTCCATTAAATGTATAATAAAAGGTATCACAATATCCAATTTTTTTTTTTACATTTTGAGATCAGTTTGAATCTGTTATGTGACAAACATTCTTTGTTTATTGTCCTTTGCATCTTGGAATCAATGTACTGTACTAAGTGTTTCTGCCTTTGACCCACAATGCTCTGTCGTTTACTTATAGCGATTTTTATGTTGTTACTTTTACTGTTTCAAGTATGTCTGTAAGGTTTTAAAATATGATTTGAACTTTCCCATCCTACGCCCATAAAACAATCCCCTTGCTGCGCTGCCTGACTCCATATATGTTAACACTTCCTATAGCCCGTATCCAGACGAATAAACATGCAAATGGCTTGTGTCTGCTGGAACCCTTTTGTTTATCTGGAAAATGCGAATGCATTTCCGATTGTCTGTCTCCGGGTCTCTCTATAGCATGTTAATGACTGGTTCTTTTGTTGTAAGGGTATAAGGTATGTAACACAGGGAACCTGGCCAAAAGCTTAAATATGCTCTCTTTGCTGATAATAAACAGAGATCTTACGATTCAGGGCCCGTGTCAAGGTGCAGTGGACCCATCAAGCAATAATTCTTCTTTTAATTTCTCTTAAAACTAACAATTGGGGCACACATGGTAAATTTAACAGTGTTGTTTATCATAATGGGACATAGTACTGGGTTGCACACACTTCTTTACGGAGTGCCATTGTCTACTAAATACTATCTTGCGTATTCTGTGCCCACTAAGAAATTTATCACCTTACGAAAATAGATTCAGTAAAGAAAGAAGCACAATGGATAGACTGCTCAAAACTAAATCTAGAATCAAACTCATGGAAAGCACAAACAAATAAGGAAGCAGTAATTTTAGTCTTTTTGCAGCATACAATTAATTTTGTGCAGTCTATCCATTGTGCGTCTTCCTTTACTGAATCCATTTTAGAAAGGTGATAAGGTTAGTTTATTTCGAGATGATGTTTCTGTTACAATAATTTCCATAGTTTCCCCTGTTTGCTTCTTTACCTGGTTTTAGCACAGACCCTTTAGTGGTTATTTTCCATCCTTTAGGAATAGTGCCTGTTTCACATACCAGATTAAAGATTCTTAGTCTTAGTATCCCTAGTAGTGCATTATCTGTCATATTGATGAACATTTTGTAACATTTTATAGAATATATCTTTTCTTGGTGTTGTTTGCCATGCCCCTACTGTTCCTTTCTTTAACTTATAAATTGAGAATGGAAAGTCTAGGTCCTCCTCTCTGTCATTTTGCTTTCTTCTTGATTTCTGGCATTGAATTACTGCATTTTCTATTTTGGAAATCATTTTGTTAAGATTGTTTCCTGTGCTGTGTAGTTTGGCAAATGTCTTGGATAAGATATTTATGCTAAGATATGTGCTTTTTCTTTGTTGCTATTAGTAATCTGGTTATTATTTTATTGTGTGCCCTTATATGTTTATTACACCTATTTTGTGTCCCTATATGTTTTTACTAAATAAATTTTACTTGGTTTCAGCAAGGTACAAGGGAAATAGCATTTACCTTTTTAGGGATCACTTACTGCTGTTTGGTTGATATTATTTTGATGTTTAGCTCTTTTACTTCTGTTATACTACTTTCTAATTCCTTATATATTGGCTCTATATTTGCTTAGAATATTTCCCACTCAGTTTTCTCCAGAATCCTCCTCTGTTTTTTTGTTTCCCTCTTTTGCCAGTTTCTTACACCTATCTTAATTATTATTGGATAGTGATTGCTTCCCATTGAATAGTGCTTTAGTGTCTCCCACATGTATATACTGTACCTGCAATTTCTTTAGTCACTAGTGTTAAGTCTATAGCGCTATCTGTATTATGAGTTCTGTTATACTGAGCTCGTTCCACTCAAATTTTTTGTACTTTTCCCACCTTATTTACTAACTTCACATCCCTTATAGAAATATAGAATATATTTATAGAAAATAGATGGCTACAATTAATGCTATATGAATATAGATCACTAAATATTACTCTGATAATAGTCCTAGAATGACTGAAAAAAAAAAAAAAGATAACTGAGAATACTCATGTATTCATTTCAATTCATATTTTTAACTAGCCAAAATGTCTGTTTATCCTGTGAATGTTTGCTGCTGTCATGGATTTTTAATTATAGAAAATGCTGATAAACAGGTTGTGGAGTGGCTTCAAGAACAAATATACATACACAGGGTAAAACAGGATGCTGTTTTCCGTGGCCTGGAAACAGAACAGTGTGTTTATGTACAGCTTTTATAGATTTATTTATACAGCAGGGTGCAGGAGTGATGAGTGTGAAAATGTTTGTTTTGTTTTTGGTACAAAATGGTACATTATGTGAAAGATATCTGATATAGATTGACGTGACAGATCTTGATATACAATAATGTTTTTTAAAATAGGGTTATAAAACTATTTTTTTCAGCTACTGTCCATTAAATGTATAGTAAAAGGTACCACAATATCCAATACCACAACTATAGTAAATAATCTAAAAACATGTTTTAATGTCTGACATTCATCATATCAAAACCATTAATATGCTGAGGAAGCATAAGTTGATCATTTATTAAATAAAATGACTATAATGAGGTAATGGCATATATAAGTTACAAATTGTTGCCTGTTAGAAAAATAACCCACTTAGCCCACTTAGCATCAATTAACGAATACGTAAATTTTTTTAAACAAATATTGGCATGCAGCACTGTTGAACTGCAAATCTGACACTGGGTTAATAATTGCTTTTTTTGAAGAGACGTCTGTTACTTTGGCATAATATTTTAGTATAATAATTATTACTGTTTTATAGCTACATATGAGTGCTAATGTCACGTCCTGTTCATGTGACTTCAAATTGTGTTTTTTTAGCTGTTCATGCTGTATCGTTTGAGTAGTCAAGGCAACCCCATTCAAGCTAATTATGCAACATGATGGGGAAAAAAAGAAAAAGTAAAAAAAAAAATTTGTCCAGTCCAGAAAACTATTGTCCAGTTTTGGTGATTCCATGCAAAGTGTATCCTCAGTTTCTTGTTCTTAGTTCCTAAATGTGGCACCTGGTGTGGTCTTCTGCTACTGTAGCCCATCTGTTTCAAAGTACGACATGTATGTTCAGAGATGCTCTTTGGCATAACTCAGTTGTAGCTAGATGTTAGCGTTTGAGGTAATATCTGCGTGAACCGACCAGAATTACCATTCGCTGGATATTATCTCTTTTTCAGACCATTCTCTGTAAACCCTAGAGACCAGCTCATGTGGCAAAACAATCACATTTGAACCTGTTCAAAATCACTTAAATCACCTTTCTTCCCTATTCTGATGTTCAGTCTATATGCGTAAATGCATTGAGATGCTATCATGTGATTTGTTGATTAGATATTTGCGATAACCAGCTGTTGAACAGGTGTACCTGCTGAAATGACCCGTGAGTGTATATGTATCTAGCCGATAGGAGTGAACTATTATATGCTCATTCAGGTTCTCCCAAAGATTATTCCATGATGGCAATTTATCAAAGTATGTTTTTTCCCCCAAGAAAATTCCTTTTTAAATAGCACAGCTTCCCCATCATACTGACATCTTCTTTGCATCAAAATTACCTATAGGGATGAGGACAAAATAATGATCTATCTATAATCTATCATAATTTACAATAATCTATCAACCGTGTGTGCTGTCCAATTAAAAGTGTAAGAACTAGACCCCTCGATTACAACACAATCCACTTAGTGTGAACCGATACAAATTTCAGTATTCAGTCATGTTTGTATTATTTGTATTTAGTATTTTTCAAGAATGGGCTCTGATTAATCAGTAGCAACACAGTAATGTGAAAAGAACACCAGGAAAAAACAAAGAACCCTCAGAACAGGTTTGTCTAGTACATGATGAACTGGTATCATGTTGGGTCAAGACACAGAACACAACCTTGGATTAATAATGATCACAATCTTACACTGTAAAATAATCACATTAAATCCAGTTGTAAATAATTATTATTTTCGTCATAGATTTAGGGTACTTGTTTTGAGCAAACTTGTGTTTGGGCCTGGCCTAGTTAGTCACAGTAAACACCAAGCCATGTTTAGAGAGAAGCACCGATATGATTTTAGACCGTACTATTCTGATTTATATGACCTTATATAAGACACTATGCCATATATTCACTATGACACACTTCAGTACGGGTGAAGGAAAATGAAATGCAACGCGCGAGAGCAGTAGGGTTTTTTCCTATTAGCTCATTGATCACTGAAACCAAGTCGCATCAGATATCTTTATTTTCTAAACGATTTTCCCACTGTTCTACTGGTTTCCATATTTCGACATATTTGTCCTCCGGCATTACAGCAGGGTGTTACGGGTTCGCTGCAGTTTCTGCCCTAGCAACGGCCCATTCATTTGATTGTCCAATGCCATTGCAGAAAACAATCCAACCGACCAATCACCATTCTCAAAGTTAGGGAGGGGTATCGGGTACGTTCTAGATCTTTCGGTTTTCATAATTGTATTACTCCGCGTTATCAGGCTTTTAAGTGTAATTAGGTTTAATGAAACACTTATAACAAATATATTCATAATATTCATTCAATATGTTTGTAATTTAAAGCTAAATATAATAAAATGTCCCTGTTTTGCCGATAAAACAGAGACTAGTTTCAAGTGCGGACGTATCTAGTCGCATGACGCATCGAGTCTATATAGACACTGCTGCCGCGCCAGTTTGCTGCAGTCTCATCCGGACCAGAAGAAGAGGAAACGGTGAGCTTTTAAATCACCTTTAAAGCGACCAATAATAAATCGTTCGTCTTTTGGTAAGTTTTTATTTAATTATTTTTGTTTCTTATATGAAAAATTGTAGTAAAAATAACCGTAAAACGATGTGCTTCGAGTGCTAGCGTTCGTGTGTTCACGATTCGATTCATTTAAGGTTAATTAATTATCATTTCGTTCTGTTCTATTAAAGTGAAGCGTATTGTTGATGTTTTTAAACGAATAGTTAAATTTAAGGTCTCTTAAGTCGTAATGAAAGGTAGTTTTTCTTTGTTAGGCGCTGGCCGTTTTTTGTTAAATCGTTTTTGCTTTTCAAGAACCCGGATGTTCTGAAATGGCGTCTGAAGAAATTAAACTGCCATTTTAAAGAGAGGCTCCTCTTGTCTGCATATGGTTAACGTCTTCCTCTTCTGTATTTATTTGTATCTGCTGCTCAAGTTAAAATGAATTAATGTGTATAAAAATGGTAAAATGTGTAAATGTAAAAGGTGATTTAAATAAATTTCTGTATTTGTTGCTCACTGAAATTCTACATTTTGACATTTATTAAAGTTATTTGAATTCTTGTCTTTCTGTATATAGATACATTAAACCATGCAGATCTTCGTCAAGACTCTCACTGGCAAGACCATTACCCTCGAGGTTGAGCCAAGTGACACCATTGAAAATGTTAAGGCTAAGATCCAGGACAAAGAAGGCATTCCCCCAGACCAGCAGAGGCTGATCTTTGCTGGCAAACAGCTGGAAGATGGCCGCACCCTGTCTGATTACAACATCCAGAAGGAGTCCACCCTGCATTTGGTGCTGCGTCTGAGGGGTGGCATGCAGATCTTCGTGAAGACCCTTACTGGCAAAACCATCACCCTCGAGGTTGAGCCCAGTGACACCATTGAGAATGTCAAGGCCAAGATCCAGGACAAAGAAGGCATTCCCCCAGACCAGCAGAGGCTGATCTTTGCTGGCAAACAGCTGGAAGATGGCCGCACCCTGTCTGACTACAACATCCAGAAGGAGTCCACCCTCCACTTGGTGCTGCGCCTGAGGGGTGGCATGCAGATCTTCGTGAAGACCCTTACTGGCAAAACCATCACCCTTGAGGTTGAGCCCAGTGACACCATTGAGAATGTCAAGGCCAAGATCCAGGACAAAGAAGGCATTCCCCCAGACCAGCAGAGGCTGATCTTTGCTGGCAAACAGCTGGAAGATGGCCGCACCCTGTCTGACTACAACATCCAGAAGGAGTCCACCCTGCACTTGGTGCTGCGTCTGAGGGGTGGCATGCAGATCTTCGTGAAGACCCTTACTGGCAAAACCATCACCCTCGAGGTTGAGCCCAGTGACACCATTGAGAATGTCAAGGCCAA